>BHFT01010265.1:0-78609 GCA_004320025.1 Laticauda laticaudata
GCATAGCATTTTCCAATGTTTTTTAACGTTTTACATCCTCTTTGCATCCGTTGGTGCAGTGGGACAGGGGCTTTAGGAACTTTACATCCCAGAAACTGAACTGATTCTAGGGAGATGGATAATTAGTACAGGCTTTAAAGATCTATTAGAGTCTTCAGATTATTCTGCCAAGCTCTAGCTCTTTTGGGGAATAAATAGCATTGAAATGATCAGAGGATATTTTTTTCTTTCAGATTTATCTCCTAAAGCACAAATGAAGAAAAAATGTGAGAAAGGGGAAAATAAAGCAATAAAGTGAGAAAATAAATAAATAAAGTGGAAAATTGTTCTGGCAGTTTGAGGGCTAATCAGAGTAGGTACAGTTTCAAAGAGATGAGGATTCAAAATTAGTTTTTAGGAGAGCAGTAAAATAGGGCTGCTTTGTTTCTTTTCCATTTGGTTCTGAATCAGTTGGCTCCCAAGTTTCAGATAAATGAATTAAATTTGAGAAAAATAGAATGTGTTTAATATTAAACAGATGGAGATGTTTGCCACCTTACAGGTCTTTTCCACAACCTTATACAATTCAGTGCTGCAGGCTGTATGTGTTTATAAAAATAATGCTAAAAAAGGCCTGCCAGTAAAAATATTCCAGAATGAAGAAAAGTTGCAAACTTTATAGTCTGTTTAACAATTCTTCCAACCTTTAAATGTTTCTGTTTTTCTACTGAGTGAAGTGTGCATAATGAAACATAGTGATGTATTCATCTGTACTGTGCCACTCACAAACTCCAGAGTGCTTTGCAAAATTACAAACTATATACACTTCATTTATAATGGAAATTCAAGGACCTCTGGGTTAGAATCTGACAACCATGTAATAGCACTAGCAGCACAATCTATCAGGCTTAGATGATGGAGGGATAAAGAATACATTATCTGGAGATTTTTAACCAATGCAGAAAAAATGTAATTGTCAGTGCTGGCAAGTGGCCAGAATACTTGGGTTAGTATCTTATTAAAAAAAGAAAAAGAAATTTAGGTTTTTCAGTGAATGCAATTAACAAAACTTTATTCATAAAGTCTAGTTTAATATAGTTGCAATCTAAGCCCTTTGAGTGACGCAGCCTGATGCAGTAAATGATCACCTTCAGAACTAACTGAAAAAATAACTTTCTGAAGATTGCAATTCTTTAAAAGCAAAAGGTGAAAGGGAAGAAACCAGGGAAGAAATTAATGGTGTTTAGAACTGCAACTTAAATGAGAAAGACCTATTTGTGTTAAGGAATAAGCAGCTCCATTAAATTTGATTGCACCTGTGTAAGTAGACAGGAATGGATGCTATTTGGAAAAGTCTTAACTAAAAAATAAATTACAGAAACAGAATGAGAAGGTCCAGACTGCAAGATATGAGAAACATTGCCTGAAAATACTCGTTGGGTTTAATAAAAGGCACACAAAAATTCAGCTTTGCATACTTTGCATGCTATTACTTTGCAGACCTGGGTTGAAGAAAAGAGTGCTCAAACATTTTATCTATTTTTAAAAATGTAGTGACTAGTTTTTGCAAGTTGGATCACGCAAAGCCTTGCAGATATCTGTATCTAAGGCAGAACTTTTAATGAACTATGGGTTCATTAAACTTACAAAACCAAAGCAAATGCACTTAATCTGTCTTGGCCTGCAGAAAAACAAACCATGGTCACTAGTCCTTCTAAACTTCAGCATCTGCAATAGAATTCCTAATTCTACATGAATCATTAACCTGAATATTTCTACGGATGAAAAATTAAACAGCATAGTGCCATCCCCATTGTTGAAAATCTATTTATAGCATATGCCTGTTTCTAGTCTCCTTGGTTTTATTCACTATTACAAAGTGCTGGAAGAAACATGCTCATCCTACCAGATTACACAATTCGTAGGCAGAATCTCTGACCCTTTTCAAAAACCTCAAGGATGCCCCAAGTTAAGAAATTGCAGAAAATGAGTCCTCAGTATAGTAGTTCATAAGCCAAAGTTGTATTTCTTCCCGCACTCTTTTTTGGCTGTATTTCTCCCCACGCTCATTCTTTGATGGCTGTTGTATTTACCTGATGCATCTACCTGGAAGAAAGAATATTATAAGGGTAGTCCTTAAAACAAATAGATTTTGCATGCTGTGTGGATGATTTTGCAGTCATGTAATATATGCCACGACATCAAGATCCACTCCCAAAGATATACACAAAATGGTTCTGATTAGACTGTGCTCAACTGAATAGTCCAGGTCTTGATACTTGCCAATAGTGTGGCTTAATTTTGCAAATTAGAATACTTTTTCTGTTTAGATATTTTCTTTGAAGATTTGCTACCTTGACAAGTTTTAGGCAAGAGTGAGCAACTAATAGGGCATAGCAGACGCCTCCCGCCCTATTTTTTGCTCCGAGTACATTTGGCTGAGAATTATTGCCAGTTTGTTTTGGGGAGATCAGGGACTTTAGGGGATAGAATGTATGCGTTATATCTCTCAGTTTTAAAGCATACATTCTGTTAGATATTAGCATACTCACCCCTGATTGGTTGTTCCCTGGGAGCAGGAATTCAAAGAGCCATCACTGGTTGAAGCTGCGGATAGCTCTGCTGTAAAAGGAGCTGCTGTGGCTGCAGTTCTTCAGTTCTGTAAGAACAAGTAAAGAGAAGTTGGATGAGCTGAGTTTCCCACATCCTTCTTATCTACAATTGTAACACTGGCAATGAAGGTGGGATCCTGAGAGAAAGAGGAACCAGCAAGCACAAAACACCGAGCGAAGAATCAACAATGGCCAGAACCAACATGCCACCTGCACTGTTCGACTCCATGACAGAAGACTGGGAATCGTATGTTGACCAATTCCACATGTCTCTCAAAGGAAGTGACTTCATGAACATTTTGGAACAGAGGAAGTGAGTTGTTTTCCTCATGCACTGTGGACCCGCCATTTTTAAAATGGCCAAAGCACTAGTGGCACCCAAAGATGTGAAAACGATGGCCTGGCCAGACCCGGAGAGGATGTGGAGGGCCCACTACACCCCGCTGATATCCTGTCTAAACAAGAGGCATGAATTTTACTAGAGAGACCAGAAAGAAGGGGAGAGCATAAACAATTTTGTCACGAACCTGAGGGACATCGCCAGAGCTTGTGAGTTCCTAAATGTGGACGAAGTGATGAGGGGCCGCATAGTCCTGGGACTCTGAGATATAACCCTACAAAGCTGACTCCTGACAAATCCCAAAATAACCCTAAAAGATGCCATTTAGGAAGCATCGGCTGTGGAAGCATCCCAGAAATCCGCTGCCACCATGAGGAAAATGAACAAGGAACCACAGCCACCACCGAAGTAAGACATTGTCATCCACTATGAGGACATCAAATCCGAGACTGAAAGAGATGATGATGAGGAGGAAGTGAACCAACTCCATTCGGAGTGGAACTAGAGAAGCCTAGACGGAAAAAGAAAAGACTTTTGGTGTGCGGGATGTGAGAGAAACCATCCCTGGTCGGAATGCCATTTCCGTGATACCATTTGGCAGTGTTGCAACCGGCGAGGACACATTGCAAGGGCATGCTGAGCATCAAAACTCCACAGCAGAAGACAGAGGCAGAAACATACCTCCATGGAACAGAGAAACCCAGCCAGAAAACCAATGGCACCAATTCAATCAAAGCAAATGGAACAATGATTTGGCCACTGGAAGAAGCGAGACGCACCAGACAGTGAGGATGGGCCACTCCAACATGACAAGTGCTTGAAAAGTCCACGTTCAGGTCACCATACAGGTAAGCAATGCCGGATGGAAGTGGATTCCAGATCCTACCTGTCGATGGTATCCTGGGACACCATCATATGGCCAAAACCCAGCCGAACCAAAGACCATCTAAAAAAACAGAGACTAACCCTAAAAGACTACCAAGGGAACAGGATTCCTGTGATAAGCATAGGAAAATTCAGAGTGACCTTTAAAAACTACTCTGAAGTTCTGCCATTAACTGTAGTCGACCAGAACTGGCCAAGCCTGCTGGGGCTCGATTAGTTCAAACCGTTGGGAATAGAATCCACCAGAATCCACAGCATCACCGATAGTGAATGGGAAGACAGCCTAATGGAAGAATTCTGGTATGTCTTTGATGGAAAATTGGGCAAGTACTTGAGGTCTCCCATTTCCTTTAATCTAGATCCCACAATTTCCCCTATAAGGCTAAAGGCCAGGCAGGTCCCCTTCACACTTAAATCAAAAATAGACGAGCAGCTAGATAAGCTCATCGCCCAGGGGATCCTTGAACCAATTGATCAGGCAAGATGGAAAAACCCTATCATCATACCTGTAAAGGCAGATGGGTCAGTGTGCATCTGTGCTGACTATAAGTCCACCCTGAACATGTCCTACAGCAAAGCGCGTACCCCGTCCCAGTGGTTCAGCACCTTTTACATTCCCTGGGGTGAGGAAAAGTTTTCACAAAGCTTGACCTTGTGCAAGCCTACCAATAACTACCCATAGATGTTGAGACAGCAGAAGCCCAGACAATCGTAACACACAGAGGGGCATTCAAATGCAAACAATTACAGTTGGGGTCAGCAGAGCCCCAGGGCTATTCCAGAGTCTTATGGAACACCTGCTACAAGGGTTAAAAGGGGTGATGCCCTACTTCGGTGATGTCTTCATATCAGCTAAGAACGAAGAACAATTGCAAGAATGCCTAAGGGAAATCCTAACCCAATTTAAAGAAGTGGGGCTAAAAGTAAAAAAAGAAAAATGCCAACTAGCAGCCAACAAGGTAGAATTCCTGGGTTATTTGATAGACAGCAAAGTAATCCACCCCATGGAAAGTAAAATCAAAGCGATCAAAGAAGCCCCCAGGCCAACCAATAAGACAGAGTTGCAAGCCTTCCTGGGACTTATTAACTTTTACAACATATTTCTACTGCAGAAGGCAACAGTTGCAGAGCCACTTCACAGACTGCTTGACAAGAAGGCAGTCTGGGCTTGGGGCAAAAAAAAAAAAACCTAACAGGGGAACCCTTAAGGATACCTGCAAGGGTGGCCCAACTAACCGGACCCAACTCATACAGGGTAGAAACTACTGACGGGCAAAGTTGGAGGAGACACATAGACCAACTAAGGGACCAACTAAGGACAAGGGGGGAAAGGAAATACTAGGCACAAGCAAAGAAGGGGGAGACTCTTTGCAAAAATCCAATATAAATAGTGAAGAGGGGGGAGACCCCTCCCAATCAAGAAACCAAATAGAACAGGCCCTAACAACTAACAAGGCAGACCCTCAACAATTAACAATAATGCCAAATGGATTTCACCTATCTGAAATCCAACAGAGGGTCACCATGGCCAAGCAGGAACCAGCCCATGAGGAGTCGAAAGGGTGGCTTCTAGTGGTAACAAAATGGCTGTCCCAGCCAGAAGGTTCCAGGAAGTTCCAAGGGAGAGAGCACGTGACACAAAAATCCTTCCAAAGAACTCGAAGACCTGCTGAGCAGGTCCAGTCACACCAACAAAAGTCCCGCCTATTTATGCAACTACATACACTAGGTGGGACAGGATTGGGTGGGATCGGACCAGTGGGGAGGGGTGTTAGATATTAGCATACTCACCCCTGATTGGTTGTTCCCCAGGAGTGGGAATTCAAAGAGTCATCACTGGTTGAAGCCACAGACAGCTCTGCTGTAAAAGGAACTGCCGCAGCTGCAGTTTTTCACTTCTGTAAGAACGAATAAAGAGAAGTTGGACAAGCTGAGTTTCCCACGTCTTTCTTACCCACGATCTAATACATTCTATTCCCTAAGGACTTCCAATCGTACATATAAAGTGCATATATTTTAAGGGGGAAAAAGTGTTAAGCCTAGTCCTGATTTTTTTAAAAAGTGTTGAAGTTGAGAAGTACTGCAGCATCTCATATAAGTATGACTGTTTCCATCTGTTCCAAATATTTTTGTCAAGAGAAAAGTTTTATGTTACTGGAAACAAGTTAGACAACCAGGAAAAGACTAACCTATTAATGCAAACCAAATTCTGTTGCAAGAGAAATGATACAAATATCTTTGAATTAAGTTCAAATCATGGTAATGCCATACCAGTGTAATTTTCTTTGGCAATAAAGAAGTGCTTTGCCATTCCCTTCTTTATGGGTGTTTTTTTTTTCAAATATCCCAGTATAAACTACAATCTGTCTTGGTGACCCTCCATCCAAGCCAAGTTGCTTGGCGAAGGGCTACTATAGCAGTGCTTAAAAGTTTGTGAATCCTTTTAATTTTTCAATATTTCTGCATCAATGTGGCCTAAGATGTGGCTTGTTTTCCAAGTCCTAAAAGGAGATACAGAAAAACCCAACTACATAACCCAACTACATAACTACATAAATGAATCAAAAACATGTTGTGTTGCTTCTTTTCAAGAGGGCTGCTGCTTTGTAAGCTTTTTTTTTCTTTCTTGCCGATGATCTTCTGATTTCACTGCTAAAGCTGGTTCTTTGGCAGTGCTGCTCCCTGGTTTTGAATGGGAGCCCTTAGGGTGATCCAAGATGAGTTTTCGATGTTCATGGAGCCAGTGGGGAAAGGGTGGTCTTGAAGATTCTAATTCCCTCTGGAAGCAATTGAAAAGTCACTGGGTGTAGCCACCTTCCTATTGAGCAATTTTGTTTTCTAAACATGCTGGAATTTTAACTTTAACTTTCTGACTTATTGTTTTGCTTTTAAAAGTTGAACAGTGGTTGAATGCTGACTTCAGTCCCTTGCTGGATTCCAATTACTTTTTCTCTTTTTTCCTTCTGATATACCGTACATACTCGCATATAAGCCGACTTTAGAACGCTTTTTTTTTTTTTCAAATTTGGGGGTCGGCTTATATGCACATAAATCTGATTTCTGACACAAACGACATGACGATATGACACCACTTCTCAGATCACGCAATATCGATATTACCATACAGCGATATATACTTACAGCACATTTCTTTTTATTCTGGGTGCCTCCATTTTGGTTTTTCTCCCACCGGATATAACACGCTCTGATTGGTTTAGTTAGTCATGTGACCGCTGTAGTGTTTGCGATCGTCACATGCAACTTTGTATCCAGTTTCTCTGCATTTAGTAAAGCATTCCGCAGTAAAATTCATTAAAATATAGCCATGTCTGATTTTAAAAGAAAAAGAATGTCTTATGCTGCTTCTTTTAAACTCAAAGTAGTGAAGGCTGCAGAGGAAACAAGCAACCTTGAAGCAGCAAGAACCTTTGGAGTGGATGAGAGTGGGGGTCGGCTTATATGCGAGTTTTTGCAAAATTCCTCATTTTGGGGCAGTTTTTTAAGGGTCGGCTTATATGCGAGATCGGCTTATATGCGAGTATATACGGTATGTTGTTTTGGATTTGGGGTGGTGGTGAAGAGACATTAGACTCTCAACACTAGATTTTGTATTTTTTGAATTTGCAAATTACCTGGAGTTTATTTCTATTGAATTTTTGTTATAATTTTGGGTTGAAATTTAGGGGAAAATATTTTTTTTTTGTTCTTTGTTCCCTGTTTAAGTTCCACAGATTAAAATGGCTGAACAGTGTCTGAAATCTAAGAAAGAAGGATGGGAAAATATCCAACTTCTAGGTGTTTTTTTCTTACATAAACTTAATCAAACTTTAATGATTCTTCAAAGAATGTTACAACCTGAAGCTTTATCTTTGGCTAAAGATACACAAAAGGTCTTTGATCCAGTTCTAGATGAAAGCTGAAGACTCAATGAAGTGGATTTCATTTGTTGTTCAGAAGTTTGAGTTTGTATACTTCTCCAATATTATGGCCTCAGCTGGAAGAAAGGGAGACAAATTATTTTCCTTTATGAAGGAATCCCTTTTATGTCTTCTTGATTTTGTATTTTCTATTTTAACTTTGTTCTGAATAAAAGAAAATAAAATATTTTTTAAAAATATGTTGTGTTGATCTCTTCCATTTCCTAGAGACCTTGTTTTCACACTATCCTGCCAAACATAAAACAAAGTTGTATGCTCTTATGGCAGTAGAATGCTGAAGCTAGCTGCATACATGAGTTAAAGGAGACATGGCATTGTAAGGCAGAGCTGCTCTACCACAGCTGGGCATTTTCCTTCTAACAGAACCAAGCAAAACATTTGGGTGAAACTAGTTTTGCCTGGCCTAGTCCAACCCTGGAGGTCTTTTAGGATACCTGGAAAACTTCTTTCTCCCTTAAAAGGAACGGGCTGCTTTGATTGGTACCTTTGAAGCTGTCTTCTCTCTCTCTCTCCGTCTTAGGCTAATGCAGTGGTGGTGAACCTATGGCACGCATGCCACAGGTGGCACACAGAGCCCTCTCTGTGGTCACATGCAGGGGTGGGATTTAAATTTTTAACAACTGGTTCTTTGGGCATGGCTTAGGTGGTGGGCATGACTTGGTGGTCATGTGACTGGATGGACATGGCTTGGTGGTCATGTTATTGGCTGGGTGTGGCCAATTCAATATCACTCACATTGAGGCATGCATCTCCTCGCCTTGCCTCTCATGACTGTGGGGATGCTGCAACAATCATAAGAGTGAAAAATGGTCATAAGTCACTTTTTTCACTGCCATTGTAACTTTGAGGGGTCACTCCACACAAGCAAAGTACCAGCAAAGGAGGGGAAAAACCTCCAGAGAGATTCCTGAGACAAGAAGTCTAGTCCTGCCAAGAATGTAATAGGGTTAACAGAGAGGCAGTTTCTGTAAGCAACACCAGAATGTTTCCTTCCTGCCTTCCTTACAGGATTAGGCCAGTAATTTCTTCTAACAACCGGTTCTCTGAACTGCTTAGAATGTTAACAACCAGTTCTAGCAAATAGGTGCGAACTGGTAGAATCCCACCCCTGGTCGTGTGCACTGTTGCCCCAACTCAGCTCTGCCAGGCATGCACGTGCACCTCCCACCAGCCAGCTGGTTTTCAGGTCTCTGCCATGCATGTATGGGGATGGAGTGTGCATGGGAGAGCAGTGTGCATGTGCAGGGAAGGCAGGCCGCATGCATGGGGGCACATGTGCATGTATGGTGCATTTTGTCTATGTGCACACGCACACATGTGCTTTGGGCACTCGATGCCAGAATGGTTAGCCATCACTGTCCTAGAGAATCCTTGGCTCACTGCCAGCAATATTCCTAGCTTTGACAAACTGGGCTCAGCAGCTATGCATTCACTATTTACAGATGCATCAGCCAACCGTGGCTGATCTTATTTTAGTTGGAAAGTCACTGTGGGTCACATTCCATTTATTTTTCACCAGTCAATTCTTGTAACCATACCAGAGCAAGAACACACACCTGCTAACAAAAACATAGCTTGATTATGTTTATTAAAGATTAGCAAACATCAAAAGCTTTTAAGTGGTGAAAAATCAAGACAAAAGACAAGCAAATGGGGAGGAGAGAAATACATGAAGAAAAAGCAACTATTTACATTATATATCTATTTAAATATAAAAATGTTCCAGTTCCACTGGAAACAATTCTGTGGGTAAGTAACAGGGACTTTGGATAAATGAAGGGAGGGCCTTTATTATTCCAGTTTTAACCCTTCATGTGTATAAGGGCAGCAGAACAGAAATGTAAAGTAGCTTGCCAAGTGATCTATCCTATTTCTGCAGCCATGCAGAAAACAATTTAGAGGATGGGGATGAGGTCAAAACTTCTGATAATGGACATTTAAATCTTGGCTGCTTTTTCTTAAATTTATGGGTGACTTCTCCACCTCTGGAGACTTTTATTTTCTAGTTGTTCAAAATTCTTTGATCTTGACAACAAATAAACTTAGATACAATATTTCTTGCTTTCTTGCTGGAACTGAACATTTACTAGAACTTTTAATAACTAAGCCCACCAATTATTATACTGGTTTTTTTGAGACATCGCATATAATTTGTCTCATAATCAACCTACCTGCTAGACAGCAAAGAAATTAAAATATGTGTGTCTCAACTGCCAAATTGTCCTTCTGAAACTATCAATTTACTGTTTTTCTCTGATGGAACACTTAATATTTAAATATACATTGAAATATAAATCCACAGGTGGGAAGGTGCTGCTATATTCTAGCTAGATTTCACCTAACCAGTTAATTGAGCTGCCCATTGTCTTGGTCAACAGTCCTGCAGATCATCCTGAAGCTCCTTCTGCACTTCCATTAAACAAAAGCTTTTTGTGGCTGCAGAATTCTAGGCAGACATACAACGTATGCTACTTCCGTTCCCTATTAAAATAGTCCTCAGCACAGTATGTTCTTTCTTGGCAGAGCACTGCTCCTTTGTTGCCCTGACTGCAGAAAAGACTTTAAAACAATGAAGCTACTCCTGATTTTTAAGATGGTTTGCTCCTCCCTCTGCTATTTCCCCAGGCAAACATTGTCAGGTCATTGCCTTGTGCTCTTCTTTTACCCAAGGTGTCTTAATTTGCCTTCAAGGTACAAGAACAACCCAAAGGCTATTGAAGTAAGAGATGACACAATTTGTACAGATTACTCTTATTTAACAAGAACATCAGTCAATCACACAATATTTTGTTTCATGGGACTGAAAGTGAAAAGTGACCATTTTAGAACTGTAGAAATTCTCTTCATTCATGAATTATGTTTTTGTTCCCTGTCCTGCTTGTATGATCTCAGACTGCAAAACATCTGAAGATCACAAAGACCAAAATGGACTGGACAGAATAAAGACACTGCATCTTCATGAGGCATTTTGTTCTATCACCAAGGTATGGTTGGTAATACTTCAGATCACACTAAGAAACAGTTAAATGTCAATATATTTGCTCACGGATGCCAATTTATCTTATTCACTGATCATAGAAAAGAAATTTAGAACTTGACCTCAAAAGATGCATCACTTGTGAATATGGCCATAATGCTTTTGGTTTTTTTTTTTGCTGGTGTCTCTTTAAGCTCCCATTCATTGCTTGAGAGAATGGGACAGTAAATTGCATGGAGATCTGATGTTTTGCAACCATAGATGCAATTTTCTACTAAACTTGAGGGATAAAAATAGGACTATATAAATGCTGCTATTTGGAGGAAAAGAAACATACTGGTTAACTAACAGAAACCATGATTAATGTTAAGAGTTTCTTTGCCTTGGGGAACATTGCAGTAGCAGTTTATAGAATGTGAAGGACATTCTATAATTTTGCTAGAAATTGTGTTATCAGATGACTTGTTTCCCCCTTTCTTTTTGCTTTCTACTTCTTATACTATTATAGTAATAATGTACGTAATAATTTATGAATTAAATACACAAAAATGTAAAGTCACAGCTGCCAGTTCTTTAGGCTCACACATTGAAGTAGCTCATACACGTTGAGTTGTTCCTAAGAACTTAGGATATTGTACACGTATCAGCATAGTACTATATACCATATGCAAATCCAAGCAATCTGACCTTTTGTAATTGACAGATGGACAATTTCATCAACGTGGACATTTTTAAAGTGCCATTTTTGGGTATGGTACCCTGTATGCAGACAACCACTGGTTTATCTGGTTAACCATAAACCACTGGTTTATGCCATAATCTTTCAATTTCAATTTTCAGATCTTGATACTTTATAATCTTATCCAATTCTATTATTCTAGGAAAAACTAAAGCAAGCTAAAGGGTCAAAATGCATTTTCATCCCTTGAAAATTTAGTTAACATTTCTAGTTTCACCAGAAATTTAATCAAAAAAGAAACATTAGCAATACTATTAACAATCTTCGGCCTAGCAATATTCCTGGATAATTAGGTCAGTTTGAAATCCTTCATCTCCAAGCTTTCTTTTCTGGAGGCAGCCAGATGGCCAACTTGCTCATGGGTTGTTGTTTTTTTAATAAACATTGATACATTTAATTCTTTTAGATACATTTAATTCTGCAACATTTCGGATTAATATGTGGAACGAAGAGAAAGGGAGCTTGGAACAGTTCAGGAAATCTAAATTTTTCATGTCATACTTCTTAATCTAAGAATTCTCAGAGTTTTTATTCTGCGATGATGGCCAGCTCCTTTTTTATAGCCAGGATTTAAAACTTGCAGCAATACTATAAACATTAGAGAGTCAGGCCCTCTGTTAACAGCTATTCT
Organism: Laticauda laticaudata; assembly: GCA_004320025.1. Taxonomy (NCBI): domain Eukaryota; kingdom Metazoa; phylum Chordata; class Lepidosauria; order Squamata; family Elapidae; genus Laticauda; species Laticauda laticaudata. The sequence continues at coordinate 12,102 of BHFT01010265.1, forward strand.
GGAAGTCGCTCAGATAAGGGAAAATGATAGGAATTAATCAACTATTACCAATTTCTATTGGTTGGAAATGCACTTTCCTCCCTCCCTCTGTAAAAGGATAATTTTCTTTTTACAGTCCACCCCAGTTTTATAGTTGATACTACCTCTTCTGATGCTCCTCCATCTCATGCTTCTGCAGTTGGGCCTCAAGCATTCCAGAATCTCATCTTTTCAGATTAACATGTAATTTTAGACCAGGCACTTTGTTGTGGAGAAAATAGAAGTAATAAGTTATCAGGTATGTTTGTCACCTTGGGTCATTTATAATTTATAATAATCAATTTATATAATATATAATTTATATTATAAATGTAATTTATAAATTTAAATTACAAATATATAATTTATAACATTAATTGATTTAATAAAACCACGATAAATATAAGGGGGTATGTTCTTAAAAGACATAAGCTTCATAAATTATGTCCACCTATGGGAAACCCAGAAGGGAAACCTTTCATATTCTCACCTTCAAATGATTTCACTTCTTGCACTTTTCTGCTCAATTCCTCTGATTTACTAGAGGATATATCATATAGCAGCCTTAAATGTACCCCAAACATTCTGAGTTCCAGATGAAACCAGTCTCTCAGATTAATACTATAAATTTATCATAGAGCTCCAGCAGACTAGAAATTATAATTATGAATTATTCCTTCTCTTAATAGTCAAACCCTGCCAGAAACTTTGGTTATTCACAACTGAGATACAGCATCACTGACTTTTCAGTTTTTTTTTAAATACTCATCTGTGCATCAATCATCCATACATGGTCATGCTACCACCCTTCAGATTTATCCCTGAATGCATTAAAGAAGGCTGGTGGTTTCATATTCAATAACTACACTAAATGTTTTTAATTAATATGTTTATTACTTCAGTGCTGCTGCTGTAGGCACTACAGTTCTTTTGTTCTGACTCAAAGTGAAGAATGGAATGGGGTAGAGAGATGGGAAAAGGAAATTGAAATTATACCAATGATGGTGTCAAGTTTTTGGCTATTATCTCAAACCAAAATCAGCTCCTCTTCCAAGCTTGGGTCTCAACAAAATTTATTAAGAAGAAAGGAATGAAGTTAAAATAATCCTGGCAAATGAATTATTTTCCAATACCCATCAATTAATCTATTATATCTATTAGGAAGAATCTTTCATATTGTCCTTTTTACTGTTTGGTAAGTTTTTTCATTGATCATACAAGAGTTTGAAGATGGTTTGTAAAAATATTTCCTGACTTATTAGCCCGGGACCTGGCAAAAGACATGTGCAAATTCCATCAGCAGTGATATCCAATATTAGGAAGTAAGAGCAATCTCATCATTTCAGAATTTGTAAGTCAAGAGGGAGATATTGTAGTTGCAAATACTGTGTTTCTAGAAATAACAGACAATGCAATACTTTTCTTAAGATCAATCCTGTAACAGAGAAGTATTAGATCATTGACACCAATGCTCTGATTGAGACACAGTGCAATAATTAGTGATTAGTCTGAAAGAGGTCTCTTCTTTTAAAATCCAGAAGTAGTAGTCAAATTAGGAAACTTTAGTTTGGCCAAAGACCAGCCAAAAGTTTATGCTAACTTTTTTCACCTATGTAACAAGAGAGGACTTACAGGAGATAGCTTGTCATGATATGCATAAATATTTTTGACAATGTTCATTCATTCGTTCACTCATAGTAATAGCATTTTGATGGCTCCATAGTGCTTTACAACATTCTCTGTGTGGTTCACAATGTTAGCATATTACCCGCAACAATTTAGATGACCACCATCTGACCATGGTGACTTTGGGTAGCTAAAATTAGTGAATAATAAAAGCAACAGCAAAAAGCAGAAAACAACAATTAAAATAATCTCTTTATTTTATGCATTCAGATAACTCTGGCCTTAATTTTGATAGCCTGTCCCAATCTAATTTCCAGGGGAATGATGTGCCCAAAAATAGGTGCCATAACAGAAAAGGCTCAGTTCCAAAGTCCTGTAAGATGATACTCCTGATGCAGTGGTGGGATTCAAACTTTTTTACTACTGGTTCTGTGGGCGTGGCTTGGTGGGCATGGCAGTGGAAGGATACTGTAAAATCTCCATTCCCACCCCACTCCAGGGAGTAGGTTACTGCAAAATCCCCATTCCCTCCCCACCCCACTAACCTGCTTTCCAGCACCGTTCTCCTGTGCAAGGCAACAAAAGAAGACCCAACCAATCAGCTGGGACTCAGGAGGCAGAGAATAGATGGGAGTGGGGCCAATCAGAGGTGGTATTTGCTGGTTCTCCAAACTACTCAAAATTTCTTCTACTGGTTCTCCAGAACTGGTCAGAACCTGCTGAATACCACCTCTGCCTTGATAGGACCCTGTCTAATGGGATCCTGTCTGCTTCAGGAACACATACCCTCTCTGCAACAGAAAATTTCCAAAATGTGTGTAAAGATCAATGAAGACATTATGTTCATGTAGTGGTATGCAAGAATGACCTTGTAGGACAGAAGAAGGAGGAACAATAGTGGTAACAGTCTAGGCAATAGCCAGCTAAGAGGTAGCTTAGCCTACAGGAGAAATGGGGACATGATAAACATTTCACAAGGAACCCTCTTTCTTGGAAATCAAAGATGGGGGAGGAGAGATGTTGCTGGGGCTTCTTGTCTTGACTACTTCTAAGGGCTGAGAAGCCATCTGCTTTGCAAAGAAGAAATATAGGAAGGAAGACTGCTTTTATCTGTGATACCTTAGGCATCTCCTGTCACCAGCATACCATCACTAGTGTCGTAACAATGAGGAGTTTCCTACCAAGTCGTTTTTAAGAAAATTTTTTCAACCATCTGTTCCTGCTAGATTAAAATATCTCCAAAGTCCTTGACAAACCTTAAATCACTACTGCAAATATTTTTTTTTCTGCTGAGACTTTGCTATTAATAACCCAGCTATCTTATTGGGAAGCAGCTGAAAAAGCACACTAACTATATTTTACTGTCATAGTCTGCCTCAACCTTTGAAACTAGGCAGATTTCTAAGCTTTTTCAGGACAAATTCTTCCTCAACTTAGTCTTCCTAGCAAGTAGCAACCTGCTTATACATTAAAAATGTATTTCTGATTATGAACAGCATATTTTGGTATCATACATCAAGATCACCTAAGTTTAGGTAGCATTTTGGACATTTAACCAAATCTTAATATTCCAGAAATTAGGAAAGGATCAATTTAGTATAACAGATTAAGAAAAATAAAAGAAGGACCATAAAAAGTAACATCCTGGTTTAGGGAATCACCATTTTATTTGTCACTGTTGCTAATGCCCAGTCTTCACGATGAATTTGTGAATTGATTTGAGTCAACCATACAAACATTTTTAAATAAATAAAATAAATAAGATTGCTGGATAAAGCTGAATTAAGAGTAATGAAAAAGGTGAAAAATAGGACAGGGATGTAGGAACCAGCTGATGTGTAAAGGATTCAGCCACTTCCTATGCCAGGAATGAATGTGTGCTTGCATTTGGGGTTGTGTATGTTTCAAAAGGGATTCAGAAGAAATGCTTTTACCTTGTACAAGGATGAATGTAGCTTTTGTCAGCTTTTTTTTTTAAAAGCAGTTTTGTTACTCTGGTGATCCTTAAAAAATATGCCATTGTGTTAAAGACTCAATGTAATTAGCACAACACTTAAAGCAGGATTTCCTTTTTTTTTTCTAGTCTTACATGGAAGCCTAAAAAATAAGTCTCTATAGCACATATATTTGCGTACACAGATCTACCCATCCATTTAAAAGGAGCTGATTTGGACTATAAGGTCCCGCTTGGATAAAGAACTGCAACAGAATACTTGATTTCTTATTGACACTTTAGAAACTCAGGAGACCATTGTGTGAGCAACCAGCTGTAAGTGCCTCCATTTTTAGGGGCAAGACCTGCCACTTCACAGGATGGCAATTATAAAGAAAATAAGGAGTCTTGGTCCTAATATATTTTGAAATATATTTCAGAAGCAAATTAATAATTCAGTTGCAGAATATTTGTAAACCAGGTTCTTCTCATTAATTCTGAATAAAGAGATAACATAATACATGCTTGGGGGGGGGAATCACTTTGGGCATGTAGGGCCATCTTTAATATTACAGGTTCATTTTCTCCAGAAAGATCTAATCCATGCAGTTCACAGATGACTGTCCCTCATATCTAAGAAGTGGTGCTTTTTACTGGACTCTCCTCTCCTATCCCAACCTCCAAGTTATCCCTGCTGCAGTGGTAGCATTCAGCAGGTTCTGACCAGTTTTGGAGAACCAGTAGTGGAAATTTTGAGTAGTTTGGAGAACCAGCAAATACCACCTCTGACTGGCCCCTCCCCCATGTATTCTCTGCCTCCCGAATCCCAGCTGATTGGCTGGGTTTTCTTTTGTTGCCCTGCACAGGAGAATGGAGCTGGGAAGCAGGTTAGTGGGAAGGGGAGGGAATGGGGATTTTGCAATAACCTTCCCCCAGGAGTGGGGAGGGAATGGGCATTTTACAGTATCCATCCCCTGCCCTGCCCACTAAGCCACTCCCACAGAACTGGTAAAAAGAATATGAAAATTAATCTGCTGTAAAGAGTATCACTGCAGGAATAATCTTGTAAGTAAAGATCACTTGGCCCAATTAATGAGCAGATTTCATTTTGCAGCACTTTTTTTTCTCCTTTAAATTCAGAAAAATGCTTCTTGTTATATTCAGTGTGAAATCATACACCTTGGGGATGCTTCTTGCAGTTTTCATTGTTGTTAGCTTTATCTTTTAAAACATTTGGCTAAATTCAAGTTAATTTCCACCACCCTCTAGACATAACAATAGGTCACATTCTTTGAACAACCTTAAACAACCTTGAAGAGTTTTTTTAAATACAAACTAACTAACCTTACCTTGTGAAATTTGTTTCAGAGAAAGATGAATTTTGAATTTTAAATCAGCATGCCTTAAACTAACACACCAGCATATGTAAGAAAGGTTACCGTCATGCAGATCAAACAAGATAAAGTTTACAAAAGCAAGAAATCTGTCTTCTCTCTATCTTTTATCGTGATCAGGAAAAAAGGCACTATGTACAATGTACACTGTGGTGAGATTCAGCCGGTTCACACTGGTTCAAGTGAACTGGTTGTTAAATTACCCACCTCCACTATCAAAATGGATCCTGGGCACTGTGCTGCAATGGAGAAACAGGCAATGGAGTGGCCAGCACAAAGGAAGGAGAAGGCTGCTTTCCCTCTTTTTTCTCCATGCTCCCCCTCCTTCCTTTGTGCTGGCCACTCTGTTGCCCATTTCTCCATTGCAGTGCAGCACATAGCCCAGGATCCACTTTGATAGTGTGAAGGGAGTAATTTTACAACTGGTTCACCCAGGTCATGGTTGGCCATCATGGGAGGCTCATCCCACATGTATGATGGAGCTGGAGGGTGGGGATGGGTCACCCCTCCTATGAAAGCCAACCTGACCCTGAGTGAATTGCTTGTTAAATTATTTGAATCCCACCATTGAATGTAAACAATGTTGTGGCCAAACCATTTAGACCTAATGTCTTGCATTTGAAGTGGAGGTCTGTGATTTCTGAAGAAACATCACAGTTTATCTGCATGGCAGCTTTGTTCTCTTACCATAGCAAATCTCTGGCGTTTCACTAGATAAAGGAAGTAGTTTTGAAGATGTTGTTCCAGAAATCTTGGATACTTTTCCTTGGTGTGCAGGTCCAATGAACCACATTGGGCCTGCACACTAGATAGATGGAAAGGAAAAGAAACTGTTTATTTGCAACAGTTTGCAACACTGTTCAGCTAAAGGTTACAAGTTAAAGATTAAAATAGCTAAGATAGTCTAAGCCCTTTATCTTATCAGTAACATTCCTCTATACTAAAAACCTTCCTAAGCAACTTGGTATCATGGTCTTGCCCATCACTATTATGGTCAGGCATTCCTAAACAGGAGGCAGATAGTCTGCTCAAATTGTGGTTATTTCCATTTAACAAAGCAGTTCAAATAATGGCTAACCACATCAACAGTTGCAAAGTACCATCTCCAAAAGTTATTGCTATATACTAAATAATAATGTACTAAATAATAAGCAATAGCTAAAAACATGAATAACAAATAGTTTATCAATACATAAATAGAAATGGGTTCAGGCTAAATGAATTGGGCTATCTTGTACTAATGGTATGCCACCCTAGTGGGCCAGTTATCTGCTGGCAGCTGTATACTACCGTGTTTCCCCAAAAAGAAGCCCTAGCTTGATTTTTGAATTTTACACCACACCTAATATAAGCCCTACCCCCAATATAAGCTCTACCCCCAATATAAGCTCTACCCCCAATATAAGCCCTAGTTAAGACCCCACCCACTCCATTGGACCTGGTTGCATGAGGTGGGATGAGGCACATGGGTAAAAATCAAGCTAGGTGGAGACTGGGGAATGGAGCTGTCACAGATGCCCCACACTCACTTACATTAGGACAGTTGCAGGCAGGCTTCCCATGCCCCAACACAGGCCTCGCCTTGCTGGCCCACTTCTGCTTGCTGCCACTTGTGTGCATTGCCCTTGGCCAACACACACAATTTGGAGCTTATCTCTTGGCTACAGAGGCCTTCAGGCCTCTGCAGGTGAGAAATGAGTTCCAGATGGATGCGCTTGGCATCCCCTAGCTTCCATTTTTCTGTCAGGGGTGCCATGTGTGTCAATCCAGAGCTTGTTTCTCAGCTGCAGAGGCCTTTCCTGAAGGCCTCTGATGGTGAAACAAAGACAGGGGCACAGTGTTCGAGCGATGGCAAACAATTGCAGAAGAAATGGGCAGCAGCGGCCATATGGGCTTGTTATGGGTGTGGCTGTCAGTGCTGCTGCTGTGAGGTGAGACAGTGGAAAAGACATCCTTGAAAATAAGATCTAATGCCTCTTTTGGAGGAAAAAAAACAAGACCAGGTCTTATTTTTGGGGAAACATGGCAATTACTTGGCCATTCTCAGCATCAGTTAGACAGCAGTCCCCAGCATTCTGTCTTCAAAATTCCAGTTTCCCAAATGACTGAAGATGGTCAGAAGAACTTGGAACAATATCCAGTACTGTATTCGGAATCAGAAGGGTTTTGAGATGGCAAAGTTGCTTGTCTGGAAGTTCAGTACACCTTCCTTCCTGCAACCTTTTGGAGAACCACAATTTCAGGAGAAGCATCTAGATCAATGAACTTGAGAAGGGAGTGGAAGGTGGGAGAAGGGACATGTAGCTTTTCCCTCCCCAGTGTATTAGTCACCCAAATCTATTTTTTCTCCCAAGATTTTCTAAATATATTTATTCTCAAAACTTAAAGGATTCTACCATGAAGAAATAAGGAAGACAAATAAATAAGTATCCTGAATCCCTTCAGGTTTTTTTAAAAAAATAATGGGAACAATTAATTCCTTAGATATCTTTTCTGTGTTTATACGTAAAATGTACTTGCTAAGAAAGGTAGAAAAAAGTGTAAAAGTCGAAAACATCTTTCAATATTTACATAAAATAATCTTGCATAAAATATGAATGTAACATAATCAGTTTTATACAATATCACTCTCTTTTGCTATCAGTCTTAATGGGTTATATACTGTGCAAAAATCATAAACTAAACAATTTTGAAATCAATTTTTCCACCCCAAATATTTGGCTACAATTTATAGTGTGTATGTAAGTGTGTGTGTGTGTGTGTGTGTGTGTGTATGTGTGTTAGGGGTGGAAAAAATGCTTTCCAAAATTTATGAGTGGTGGAAACTTTGATTTCAAAATTGCTTAAAGTTTCTGATTTTTGCATTTTTAAGAAGTATATACAACTTATGTTCCAATACATGCCTTAATGCAGCACATAGCATATAATACAGTTTTCTTCTTTTACATTTTTGTACTATATATATGCATTATTTTAATTGATGTGTTCATTATGAATATAGTCACATAATTCTGCTAAGAGATTGTATGTAATTTGTATTAAAATGCAAACTGAACAAAATCATCTTTTGAATTATTACATTCACTTCTGCTGTTTTTATTGACCGTACTCTTTTCTTAGCATTCTACTTTGCAATACTTAGCACAAATGATATTTAATTATCACTGCTAGTAATTAATGCTCTAATCCTGCATGAAATTAGCACTAAATTAGCACTAATTTTCATTTAATGTATCTAAATGATAGTTCAATATTATCGTCTCATCTATCTTGCTTCTCTTCTTCCACTACTATAAATTGAAATGTTTAACTGAACACTACAGACAAATTGATTTCTGTGGAATGTAAGTATACACAGAAATCCGTAACTGATATAATAATTAGAAATTTGACCTAGAATTGTGGAAATCTGGGGTCAAATCTCATTCATCGATGTCTAAACCTATGACCGGATATCTAGATCATTTAAACATTGAACAACAGTGTCCTCAAGATGATATATTTTATGCAGGAATCCAGGTAACCTTCTTAGGGGCATATTGTTACATTCTGATGTAAAATTTGTGGATGTTCCCAGAATTACAGTTAGAATTATCAACCAACTTCCAATTAAACTGATTTGTTGCTAAACAGATTATATACAGGAAGCTTCTCAGCTAATGGTTAGCACCTTCTTGGAATTAGATAAGGGCCCACAGAATTCAAGAGAGATGGGATTTAGTCCACTTGTGGCTACGTAAAGATTCTAGGCTGGTCCCTCTTTTAACTCTGGCCACATATTCTGCCACTCCTTCTCCTACAATTTGGGTTTTAAAGCTAAGTTAGCTCAGTTTTGAACTTCCTAACAACAAAATCTCTGGTCTAGTGTGGTTCCACATCCCTGCAATCTGTGAAGGTTGCGTACATCCTTACCTTCTCATAACATTTAAAGTTCTGCCATTCTTAAACTGAAAAGACACTCACTTAAAGAAAATATTCTTGCTAGTTTATTTTTGTTGATTTATTTCATCTTCACTGGGGTGTGACTCTGATATCACTGAACAAGTGTATCCAGGTTGCTTAGACTCTGAAGCTGCATTTCTCATAAATCTTCCTGTTGTGACTTACATTTAATAGTTCATCAGAAGAGGGACAAGTTATGTCCCACCGAGCACAATTTGCTGGTTTTGGAAGCAGGCTAACTAATTATACAATTCATCACTGACTTTTCCACTTCTGTAAAATGGCTTCCTATTCTTTCAATGAATAATTCTATTACAATGGCAATTTATCACTTGGACACTTTGGCTAACAGGAGGGCTATGCAGTTTAGAAGCACAGGTATTATCACAATATGACAGATTTTTAAAATTACACACTGAATTGCTAGAATAGTAGCAGATGCTTGAAACAGACTACTTTGCTTTTTTTTTTTTTCAAGATACTACCTAATTTTTACAGGTAAGAGCATCATATCCCACCCATATTGAACCAGAGGTCCAGTCAAATATTTCTAACTAATAAATTTAAGAGTAATGGAAACATGGGCAGTCTTTCAGTGAACAATGGTTGCATTTTTGTAACGGTCGTCACCACCACCACCACCACCACCACCACCACCATCAATAGCTTCAGGATTCCTGTGAGCAGGGCAGTGATAGCACCAGAGGAAATGGAGGCAGGATTTCCATATGGGTAGTTTTGTTGTTGTTTGTAGATGCCAAAAATGTTGAGAATCTGATTAGCTGATTATGTGTCAGCAAATTTTTGACTCCTGGTAGCTAGATAAATTTTCTTTGTGAAGAGCTTTCCCTAACCTGTGCATTCATCTCTGCTATCATCCCCGTCTTCTCTTTCCTTCTATTTTTCCACCTTTATAGCAGGGGTGGGATTTTATTGGCTCGCATCGATTCGAGTGAACCGGATGTTAAAGTTACGTCTGGTTCACCAAACTAGTATTTCCACTGACTGGTTGGCTGGCCCCGCTCACCCCTCGCCTCCCAAGAGTCTCAACGTGATGCAGGTAAATGCAGGGGCCGCTTGGAGGTTTTGGGAGGGAGAAAAATGGGCCTTCTGGAAGTCTGGAAATGGGCCTATTTCAGGCTTCTGGAGGGCCTCAAGAGTCCAGGAAAGGTGTTTTCATCCTTCCAGAGACCCAGGGGAGGCTTCCAGACCATTGGGAGGCCCTCCCGGAACTACCAGATAAATGGCCCTCCCGGAACTACCAGAAGTCGCAAAAGGTGAAAACAGCCTCCCCTAGGATCTGGAGGCCCACTGGAAGCTGGAAACAGGAAGTTCCAGTAGGCCAACAACTGGGCAGTGAACTGGTTGCTGGGATTTTTGAATCCCATCCCTGCTTTATAGCCTGGTCCAAAATAGGATAATTTGAGCCTGATCATTTATGCCTTGATTGAGAACATTGGGTTGATTTGTTCAATAATCCACTGGTTTGTTTCTTTGGCTATCCATGATATTCTCAAGGGTCTTCTCCAGATCTCCAGTATCAGAGAGTTCAAAGGTATCAATACTCTTTCAGCTTTCATTTACATAAAGGGTTGCAGGGAATGCCATAAGAATCTACTTTTGACTTATTCACCCAACCACTATATTTTTGTAGGATGTGAGATACTCGGCTTTTTTGTGGGGTATGTGTGTGTTTCTTTGGAACTTATAAGATCTTCTCCAGATTGGTACCCTTTAAATCTCTTAGGCCTTTAGTTCCCATATTTCTTTTGTAGCACAGCTGACACCCAAAGTGCATGGAGTTTGGGGAAATTATGTTTGCTGCATCTGAGGAAGCCTTGGGGAATGTGATCATGGCATGACTGAATGGAATAGGGATATTAAGAATATGAGTGACTGAATGTTATACAAAAAATAATAATCCAGGCAAAAGCAACCTTTAATACGTTTTTCAGTTAATGATATGATGATATAAGTCTATTGCTCTTTAGCCTGAAATTAAAGCCTTGGTTTGGCTAACCAGTAATCCTTTGAATGTTTCTGATATAAATTATAATCAGCTTCAGTGCACAGTCTTTTTCTACTTCTGACTATATTTAGCATATGCTTTTTTTTACTTGTAAAGCTATTGAGCTTTAACCCAGATTTATTTCAATTTAACCAGAGTCTTACAAAGTGTCCAGAGACCTTTTTATATTTTAGGTAGTCCTTGACTTATTACTATTCATTTAACATTAGTTTTAAATTACAATGGAGCTGAACAAATGGCATTTTGTCACATGATTGTGATTTGGGCCACTGGCAACTGGCTTATATTTATGATAGAGGCAGCATCTTGGGGTCATGTGATCAAAATCGCCACCTTCCCAGCTGGTTTCTGGCAAGGATTCAATAGGAGAAGCCAGTTTCACTTAATGACTACATGATTCTGTGGTGAAAAAGGTAATCAAATTGGGTATTATTTATTTATTATTTATATTTTGTATTTCTTAAGGCCTCACTTAACAACCACATTGTTTAACCAATGAATTTTCTGATCCAAATTGTGGTCATAAGTTGAGGACTACCTGTACTGAGATACAGTTGGCAACTATCCTATTAGTAAGTGTACCATGACTTGAAATAATGTTTTAGTTACATTTCGATCAAGGGCAATATTTATCACAGCCATTGGAAAAGAAAAAGAGCGCACATTTAACTTTTGTAGCTCCCTCAAGATCTGAGTCTTATCTGTTAAGTGTTATAAATAGTTCTGGGAGGGTTGTTATAAAAGTTTCATAGCTTTAAAAGAAATATTTATGTTCCCTAATATGTACCTTTTCCTTTATATTTTCCAATCTCATCCTTTTTCTCATTCCAGAACAATTTATTTCATAGAAGTTGTTTCCCTGATGGGGAACTTTGGTCTTATGATACCATAGCTGTTTCCAGCAGACTGGAAACAATATTGAAATGAAGCTTCCTTATCACAAGCACCCAATACAGGTCGTCCTCAACTTACAACACTTCATTTAGTCACCGTTCAAAGTTACAACAACACTGAAAAAGGGACTTATGGTCATTTTTCACAGTTACAACCCTTGTCACATTTCCATGATCATGTGGTCAAAATTTGGATGCTTGAAAGCGATGGTCACTTGTATGAGCCAGTTGTGATCCACAGTCATGTACCTTCTGCAATCTTCTGGTAGACAAAGTGCCAGAGTGTTTGCAGCGTGACTACCATTATGAAACAACCCAGGAACAAAACACAGCACACAGAGACTTAGACATTAAACAGCGGTTTATATACAACAATTATATACAATGTATGTGATAGGCCTTCTTAACTCTACACGGAGTAACTCTGGATATTGGACACAAGGAGAGAGAAAACACATCCTCTTTAATGGCTGCCTTTTATAAACACCTCTTAAATGGATAGAACCCATCCCCAGTCTTAAAGGGAAATACCCATACTATGCTGAATCACCTTCATTTCATCAGCTTAACATTGCATCAGACTTACAGTATATGGCAGCTATTCCTGCTGCTGGTCAGCTCTTAAATCTTAACACCTCAATGAGGAAGCCAGACTAACTTTACAACCAGGTTAGTAACAGTGGCAAGAAAGATGGTAAAATGGAGCAAAACTCATGTGACAAATGTGTCATTTAACAAGAGAAATTTTGGGCTCAATTGTGGTCATGAGTTGAGGCTACCTGTAACAACATATATTCTAATATTCAACAATATTTTGGCTGATTTAAAAAAAAATAAACTAGTACTGTGTGTATCTCAAGCAAATTCCATTCAGCAGAATCCTTTCAAATGTTAATTAAAAGCTTCCTATTTTGAACTTCAGTCCTGTTTACTGGTCACCGGCTCAGCATGCTGATGGGATTGTGTTGATTGAATGGTGCTTTAATTGCAGCTAATAAGCTTTTTGCCCTTCTTGATTAGAACGGATTTGCGTCAGTGGAAAGAAAGTAATATTTAACCCCTTGCTGCTTGGGACTTTGCAGCAGACAAAAGTGCAATTCAGCATACCTTCCAGCTTCCCCAAGTTTGAAATTAATCAGAGTCCCCCTTCCCCAATAGGTTTTAATCTAAATGAACATTCAACCTAAAAATAGCACTTTGCGTTTTCAGATAATGTCAGAATTGGATTCTCAAAGAAAAAAGTGCAGAAAAAAGTGAGGATGAAGAAAAACAATTGGTTGCAACTGTCCTGTGAGAGTCTTGCATAAAAGATGATGGTATTGTGAATGTAAAAGACTCAGCTGGAGGTAACTGAAATATTTCCAGAAATAGATTCTCTTCACACTATCAGGCCATTTTCTGTCATCTTATTTCTCTCACCTTTCATTTGCTATTTTCAATTCCAAATCATTTTTACTTTCTCTCTGTGATATGCTGTTTGTAAGCCCTCTGGACCAAGAATCTTGTACTATTTTCTAAAACCCTTAGTGGCTTTATGTAAAGATGTTGTGCCTGCAGCATTTATCCAAAGCCCCATAGACATGTAAAACTTAATCATGCGGCTCCTGAATCCTATATCAAAGGCATATTTTATGTTAGTCTTTTCTGGTTGAGTTTTTCCTCCAGACAAAACTGAAAATAATCAATGTTTAACAGGGCACAACCTTGCTAATTTACACTAATGATCTATTGCAAACTATGACATGAAATAGATAAACAGCAATGAATCTAGAGAGCCCCAATATATTTTTTGTGCATTTATTTTATCCTGTTCGAATCACAGTAGCATAGACTGTAGATGATATTCAAATGAATGGCTTAATGTCTTTTTTGTATAAAAAAATAAATCTTCATTTTTGTATTAAAAAAAGAAATCTGTATAAAAAAGACAAAATATATAACTTGTTATTGAAAAAGTCATGAAGCTTTAGCAAGCGTGCCTTTAAACATTTTCAACCAAAATAAATTTAAAATCTTTTTTGTACATATCTACTTTTCTTCTGTGGTTTTAATGGGAATTATTAAGTTTTTCTAATTTTAACATTTAGTATTAAATTGAAGAATGAAGAAATTTTTTATTTCATATTAAAATGCATTATAAAAGGCACAATTGGCAAGCCCATATCCCATGCCATAAATGGTGATTATATAGTATTTTAAGTACAGAAACTATCCTTTGAAAACAAATTATTAAGTTTCAGCAAAGGTTAAAATACAAAAAGGCAAAAAAAAAAAGGAGTTAAGGAAAAGAGATGTTAGTAAAGAAGCAAAATCAGGAGTACCACAGTTAAGAAAAAGAAAAGGAAGAAAGAGAATAACTTTGATTTTTTTTCACTGCAAATATAAATAACTTAAACTCTTATTCTAAAATCAACAATAATACCTATTCTGTCTACAATCATATGCAGTTCTAATCCAGAAATTAATTCTTCATTTAATCCTAATTTAACTTGGTTAGGTTTTATGCCAAAGTAATAAAATGAAGGTAGGAACGGTTAGCTATACCAAATTGCAGAAAGATGTTTTATAAAACATTCCTTTAAATTATAACTTCCCTTTTCAAATCGTAATCAAAAGTTGAAAAGGGACAGAGTTGTTTATTAAAAAAAAACATTGCAGAGATTCTGCTAAACAAAGCAGGAAAAGTCACCTTTGTGCATACAGAAACTTTAAAGTTACCAACTCCATTAAAAAAATTAAATATTTGTTATAGCAGCCTGAGAAATAAGAATTAACAGCTACGTCATATTAATTTATTTTCTCTCCTCTACATTAGATTTGAAATGCAGGCTCCTGTGTGTTTCAGATAAAATGTTTTTCTATGAAAGAGAAGAATGGGGACAGTGAGAAGCCTATGAGTTGCATGTGTATTACAGAAACACATTTGTAAACATTCCTTATAATGATGGCTTTGATATTCATCCATTTCATGTTATTGTCTCATTGCTTATACAGGTAGGCCTCAACTTACAACCACAACTTAGTCCAAAATTTATGTTGCTAAGTGACAAATTAGGTGAATTTTGCCCCATTTTATGACTTTGTTTTGGCCACATTTGTTCAGTGAATCACTACGGTTTTTAAATTAATAACATGATCATTAACTGAATCTGGTTTTCCCATTGACTTTGCTTGTCGGGAGGTTGCAAAAGAGGATCATTTTATTCCAGGACACTGCAAGCATCATAAATGTGAGTCAATTGTCAAGCAACCAAACCTTTAAAAGAGGGAGCTCCTGGACAGCTACTTCACTTCTGTGTACTGTGTCCAATAAAGAGCTGTTTTCACTATACTATGAGTCCTGCCTCTTCAATCAACCCCGTACTTAACAGGGATCCTGCAATGGTCGTAAGTGTAAAAAATGGTCATAAGTCATTTTTTTCAGTGGCATTGTAACTTTGAACAGTCTCTAAATGAACTGTTATAAATTGAGGACTACCTATACATGCTGCAGACAATGATGTCAGAGAAACGGGCTATGAAGCACAAGTACAACTAATGATACATACATACATGTGTATGATGTGCTATCAAGTTGTGTCAACTCTTAATGTCAACACATATTTTTTCTGTTAGGATGTGTCCATAACCTGATCTTCAGATCTTCTAGGATGCAATCATTGCCTCTACAATCAAGTCTATTCCATCATGCTGTTGGTTGTCCTCCTCTTTCCCATCTTATCCAGTATTAAAGCCTTTTGTAGAGAACTAGGTCTCTGTATATTGTGTCCATGTTAGGATAATTTGAATAATCTCTGGTCATCTGTGCCTTGAGTGAGAACTCAGTTGACTTGTTCCATCAGTTGCTTTCCTTGCCGTCCACAATATTCTCAGGAGACAAACACTAATGCACATACACACACACACACACACACAAAACTCATCACAATTTTTAAAAATATATTTGTATATATTGCGATTCATCAAGATAGAAAACTCTGGATATGGCATTGTGTTTTATAATGTTGGCTCCTCAGCAAAAAGCATTCCTAAATGTAAGTTGCTAAATCTTGCCTGGTGATTGTGGGCCCTCTTTCTCTGTTGCCCTTATTGGTAGCTATTGGTACATTCCAATTCAAACATATTAAATTAAGGGCTTCAAATTACTCATGGCAAGTTGGGGGCACTAGAGGTAGCTGATAATCTCCCCTCATTTTTGGTGCCATATTGGTTTCATATTTCACTGTGTAACCCTGTCATCTTTTTGTATTAGATTATAGAGTTGACCATTAAAAGTAGCCAAATGATTTGTTGTTTTTAATTACATCTTTATACATTTATCAACACTTCCATTTAGATGAGGGTTTTTTTTTGTCTTGTTTAAAAAAATGATAGATTTAACTTCATTTAAAAAAACCAGGTGAAGGTTTCTGTAATATTAAAACTGAATCTTCTGGAGTATTTCAGCAGGAAAAGTCAAAGTGATTTCAAGTTAATAGATTTCTTCCTAGAGTTTAGATGGATATCTTTTCATCTGAAAACTAAAGTTTTGAGTTTGTCTCTTTATGAGGCATTAAAATATTACACTTAGCTTCTCATGGAAAATGATATCTCCACAAAATGTTCTTTTGCAATATATGGAAAGGGATTTGCATTCCAAGAGTTATGTTCTTTTCATTCTCTAGTCATTTTTGTTCTGCTGTATTGTCCAACTGATGTATCATTTAAATTAACTCTAGTTTGTGAACATAGTAATCATGGCTTGTAAAAAGGCCAGAAAAGCCAAGTAAGCAGGATTCTTGGGTAATTTCTGGATCGTGGCCCATCTTATATTTAGCTACTGCAG
Organism: Laticauda laticaudata; assembly: GCA_004320025.1. Classification (NCBI taxonomy): domain Eukaryota; kingdom Metazoa; phylum Chordata; class Lepidosauria; order Squamata; family Elapidae; genus Laticauda; species Laticauda laticaudata. Next base: position 28,762 of record BHFT01010265.1, read on the forward strand.
CATTTCTCTTCTGTGTATGGATTAGAATTCTGAAAGAGCTTTAAAATCAAATCGGAAAACAAAATCAAGAAATGTGTCTGTATTTGTGTATCACATTTCCTTATATGTCACAATCAACCCTAAACGACAATATTATGGATCTGTGGCCAAAGAGGATCTTGTTCCTTCTTTATTTTTTAACTACTGTTCTCTGCCAAGGGGGGATTCCTACAAATTTTCCTTTAAGGCAAGAAAGAGATCTGAGATGACCTTTACATTTTCAGAAATGGTTTAGCATGCTAAATGTCATTTGAGAACTGCAACATTCTGCAGACTCCAAGCCATCTTGTCTGTAGTCCATGTAATATGAGATTTTAATCCCAGTTAGGAATGCAACATCTGCAATCGCCACCTTCAAACCAAGTTTGTCAAGTCCACATAACTGCAACCTCTGGCTTAAAATAAACTCTGAAATTCTACTTCTAGCAATTCCTCTCATTCATAAAGCCCTACATGGCATGGGGTAGGTAATTTGAGGGATCCTGCTCCTGATTATATCTATCCACCCCATCAGGTCCAGTAGAAGAAGCATTCTATGGGCTCTGACTACTAAAGATAAGAGCCTTTTTGTTCTGACCAAGGCTTCCTGAGACACCAACAAACACATGTTAAATCCAAAACCCTTTTATTTTAGTTCAACGGCTGTGAATTATCATCATTCACAGCCCATAATGAATCTCATGGAAGTCTGCCAAAGTCCTTTGGAAGAAGTCTGATAAGAACACACCTTTATCTTTCTTGAAGTGCTGCCAATTAGTCTTTCAAAACCAAATGGAGCACAAATTCACCACTGAGTTTTCAGGTTCCAAACCGACCAGAGCAAACAACACTGCTTCCTGCAAAGGATCCTGTTCCTTTGCACTTCCTTTACAACTAATGGGAGGGGCAATCACCTCCAAGCCTTATTCCTAAGTCGCCCCTTTTGTCTTAGCTGCTCTTGCCTTCTGGCAGCTCTGCACACACACGCACCGGGAACAGGCTGCCCTTGTTCCTCTGCCTCACTGCTGTCAGATTCTGGAGGCTCCAGAGTCAGCACATAACTCTCAGGTGGCCCTGGCCCCATCTCAGTATCACATGCAGGACCACTGTCTGAATCCTCCACAGATTCCCAGACTGGACCATTTTCTTCCCCACTGTCTGATTCTGCTGCCATCTCCGCAGGCTGCTGGTGGACCACAACACTTTTCTACTGCAGAACCTACCAAAGATTGTCACCCCACCTCTGGAGGTTAGATTGGGTCCAGCCTTGCTGGCTTTTCAGAAGGTCTGAAGATCTGGTAGTGGTAGTGGTGGTGTGGAGTCTGCTAAATGTCTGGAAGTTCAATTCATGGCAATTGGACTTCTTTTTTTGGGGGGGGGGTGTGTTGAAACATTTCACTGCTCATCCAAGTAGCTTCTTCAGTCATTTCTTCAGTTTCTTCTACTTAGATAAGCAGCAAAATGTTTTAAACCAAAAAGAAAAGTAAGTCCACTTATCATGGCTCAACTTCAGAGTGTAACAACCGGTTCACTAATTGCACATTTTGCTGGGCATGCATGCGCAGCTATCACAATTACTTACCTTCAATGTTACTTCAGGGAAGTAACACTGCTGAAGTATGGCAATCTGTTCTGCCACGCAAATCAGATAAGCAGATATAGGTGAATACAACGCAGGAATGGGCGGGTGGGCTCACATGATCATCTGATTGAACCAGTTCAGAGCCAGTTGGGGGTTTTCCCAAACTGGTCCGAACCAGGAGTATTCCACCCCTACTCAATTTCCAGACAACTCTACATGAATGACCAAAAGTCTTCATCAATGCACAGCCTGCTTATTGGTTATAGTGGTAGCACATTGGATTGCAATCTTGCATGACAGGTTTTCTATGTTTTTAATAATTTTTGTGAGATCCCTGTATCCTCAGGTGAGATGGGTGGCTGTATAAATTGAACAAACAAGTGAATATGAATGATTCTGTGGAATTCAAAAAACTCATGTGACTTTTTGAGTTGTTTCATGACTATATTGCTTTATTATAATTTTGATTCTATTGCTATCTAACCTTTCTAGTCAAATGAGTATGCAAAGTGAATCACAATAATTAAAATATAGAACAAAAAGTTTTTTAAAATCAAAATACTTATATAATAATTTTGAATTTTGAAAGAGTGTAGCAGAAAAATACCAATTATTCCCATTATACAGAGCCCTGTTGTTGCACTTGTAACTTGCAAAAATAAACACACAGTGAACATGTACATTGCATTAGTAATTTTAAACAACTTCAAGGGTGATCATTTTTATGGGCAGAAATATCTATATAAAAGTGGCCTTTAGGTAAGCTAATATTACATGCAATGTAATTTGGCCATGGTTAAAAGCTTCATTTTAAAAGGACCCTGAGCTGCTATTCCATTATTTTAGAAAAGATCATATATGCTTTACTGTGACAAAATGTGGGGTATAACTTCGTTTTAATTGTTAATTAATTACAGTGATTTTTTTTTAAAGAAAATAACCACAATCCATATGAAGCAGAAAAATTACGAGTAATTAATTCCTATTAATGAAATAGGAAGTGGAAAATATGAATGAAAAGTGCAAAAAATTTTTTTGTTTTTTTTTTACTCCCATTCACCTACCCACCAGCAGCAATCATCTCTCACCCCTGAATGACACAGGATACCTTTTGAGAGAGGCTAATCGTAATTTCACTTTGTCTCCCTTAAATCCACATTAGGTATAACAGAAACCAAAGGAAGCTGGAAAATATTTATCCTTCTTGTGTTTCTGCTTCAGTGCTAAAATAGAAATTGTCAGATATTTCTTGGAGCATTGCAGTTTTAAAAGATCTATATTTTTCACTATCCAACTCCCAAATCTTCCCAGTCTGAAAAGATTAATGTAATCTGTGCAAGATCAAGGGGGTTTCTGCACTTTATACTGGTGCTCAAAAAAAGAAGAAAAAATCCTTTCAGTTGTAAATTATGTTTCTTAACTGATGCAATATTGTAATATGCCTACATTTAAAAAAAAATGTAAACATTTGGGACTGACCTTGTCTCTCTTGTCAGAGTCCAGTATATTAGCCACTACAGAACGCTGGTCCTGATAAGTTGATTAAATTATTTTCAGTAGAAAGTTAGTCTTCTCTGGATGATATATAAATTAGTTTAATAATATTTTATGAAAAAGCTGAAAGAGCAAATAAAATGAGTTAAAATGCCAGTCATACATGCAACATTACAATTAAAATAAAAAAATAAAATGTTTCTAGAATGTTGTACAACTACTTGATTTTCTAAAATTCTGAGAAAAAAAGGCTCATATGATACCAAAATATCTAGGATATAGACAGCAGATGGGAAGAGTATTTCATAGTGTCACTATATAAAAAGAAATGCTAGCTTTCATTTTTGCCGTTCATCTTACCAACCTGTTCATCTCTTGTTATTTTGAATGATTCTGCTACAAGAATTTTTCATTAGAGTATCCATTCTGCAACAAATCTCAGAAATTGTGATCCTAGCTGAAAATGGAGCTCCATCTTGAACATTTTCAAGGACATTTTCCATGAAATCAGTAAGGACTTACAACATTTTGGCTGAGAAATTTGTGAATTGCATTTAGATGATAGTGGGGAAAAAACTAGAGAAGTACACTGACAAAGAATCATCTAAAATAATTATTGCTTAAGGAATGTGATTATAAATGACTGAAATTACATTCAGATGAAGGTGCTGTAGAGATGTCGATCACACTTCCCTATTCATGTATATCTGGCAGCATTGTAGATTTCCATGTTTAGTGTTACATTGCCATTTGGTTTATTTTCTTTTAAAAAAAATATATCCCATTCTGAAAAAAACTCTGATCAAGGCTCTGTGGCTTCTCTGAACATTTGATGGGGCATTCTGCTATTTTGAATGCCTTTAATTCAAGCAAATTAATCTTAATTTATGCACAGGTAGGATGGAAGAAAGGCTGGTTGTAATCTTTTTTTTTTTGCAGTCCTATCTATTGAAATGTGTATTTGTCCTAGTTGGTTGCTATACCAAACCAGAAGGTTTCAGAAGTACAAATAATTTCCCTGTAGCACTGTATTGGCTCCTCCTGAGGCAGTCTGAACTGTCTGAGTTGATGCAGGAAGAATATTCTTTATTGTGCTTTTTAATGATGGTTCTGATGCTAGGTGTCCATTTCAAATCCTGGGAGAATCCAAAAACTCAAAACACACTGCTATTGATACTGTATTGTTTAATATAGTAAGACGTGGTTGAATAGGTGGGGTCTTCCTAAAATCCACTGTCAACTCTATAGTTTTAAGCGTGCTAAGTTCCAAATTGTTCAGGGTGTACCACAGAGCCCATTGTTCAATCTCTCAGCTATATGCAGACTCATCACCATTTTGAATGAGACCAAAGACTGTTGTATCATTTGCAAACTTCAGAACAGAGGGATCCTTAGAAATGCAGTCCTTGGTATAGACAAGAAAAGAGTGCTGGAGAGAGTACACAGCCCTGGGAGTGCCTATGTCAGGGATGTCAAACTCACGTCATCACGGCAGCATCACATGACGTATCGGGGCATTTCTCCCCTTCACTAAACGGGTGTGGGCATGGCCAGCATGTGACGCATTCAGCCCGTGGGCCGGGAGTTTGACAGCCCTGGACTATGCTAATTGTTTGGGTACTTGATGTGATTTCCCCAAACTTCACCTGTTACTTCCTATCTGTTAGAAAAATAGGAAAATATTTTGGACAGACATAGAGAGAGATTGTTTTAGGCAAACAAAACAACTCAAATTGCACTACCCTTAGAAAAGTTTTATTAAAGAGACAGCTTTATATAGCTCTCCCTCTATGAGGGAGATAATTTTAATCAATAAATAAATATTTGCAGATTCTGTCAGAAATGGGCTTTCTGAGGCACATTAAAAAAGCAAAACTTAGGTATAACTCAGACATATTATGAGTAATAATATGAAATCAATACTTAACAGTCCAGCTGAAGCTGAAACACTTTTGCAGCATGTGTCAACTATGGGGAATACCAGACTCTGGTCTTCCTTTGTGATAAAAATATGATTTATGGAGAAAAGCAACAAAGTCCAGTTTAGATTAATATAGGATACCTTTAGGCAGTTTATTGGATGATCCATTGATTAATGGTAATGCATCATGATTGCTAATTGGAATATTTATATAAAGAGGGATCAAATCTACAAATATAAATTGCTAAGAGACTGATACAGAATAGCTGTATCTTTGAGAGCTCTTCATAAGCTTCCCAGAATTACTATCCTTGTGGCTGTTGCAAACAAGCTGGTTTCTGGGTCTAAAGATGTGGCCTCAAGCACTTAGATTGCAACTTTCATTCCAAAAGTAACAATTATAGAAGGTAGAAAGTATACATGAGTTTTAGGTCAGATTTTTGAACATGAAACTGTCTCCTTTGGGCATACTTTATACATCCATAGCTCATGCTTGTGTGGTTCTTTTATTATGCTCTGAACTGTGTCCTGAGCTTGAATTGGGAACAATCTGAACATAACAAAGGACCAGCGGAAGGAGAAACATTTCTCAATAGCCCATTAGCCTCTTTTTCTTTTGTTCAACCCCCATTTTAGAGTCAGTCTCCAAAGTAACTGTTTTCTGTCAGTTAAAATATCTTCAGCACCAGGCATTGCCCACCATTAATACTACAGAGGTAGAATCTCTTGTCGCCATCAGATCTTCGCTTCTGTAGACTGGCCATTTTATTTTCCCACCATATTTTAAATACTGAACCATTCCTGGTTATAGTAGTAAATTACAAAGCTGATCCTCACTTGAAAGTTGACTTGTGTGTGAGAGGTATCATTTTAAGCTGAAACATAAGTGAAATAATAGCTTGAGTCTGGGTTACCAGAGGGACCATCTTCTCCCAATTGTCCCTATCCATTCAGTCTGGTTTGGCAGGATGAGCATGCTTCAGGTCATGTTAATCAGAGAATGGCAGCTGGCAGAGACTAGGAGATGTTCCTTTTGGAACATTCTCCTTCCAGAAATTAGAATGGCCCTGATCATATTGGCCTTTTGTAAAGCCTTAAAGACCTAGCTAAAGGGAATTATTATACATACAGGAAACCTTTTCCTTTCTTAAGTATTTTCCAAATTATAAACAAGATCTAGTCTATGTTGATAAATTTTACATTGTAGAATAGTATGATTAAGAAAGGAAACCACCATACAGTTATGAAATTAGCTCTACAATGTGCAGGAAAATCAATTAAACCAGCTGTGCGAGAGGGTGTCCCTCCTCTCTTTAAAAATAGCTCAGTCCTAGTTAGACCATTCTACTCTTTTACAGATCTCACCATCACAGGTGTCTAGTTATATTTAAATGCAATGTAGATGAGTGAAACTCTACCCACTGTTTGTTGCCCAGTTTCTATAGGCAGTGAAAATAATTTGTAATCATTTTTTAATGGAGTTTTCTTACACATTTCTCAAAGTGGTCACATAGACCACTAGGTGGCACCACATGGGGATTCATGAAAGTTAGTTGTAATTCAGTGGGATTCAAGTCCCATTGGTCAGGACTTTTTATGAGAAATGGATTTAAGCATTTTAGTTTACTTTCTATAATGTCTTAAGCTGTAGGAGATACCTCTAAGTTCAGATACTTGCAGGAAGAGATTACAGAAGCTCTCAGAATGAGCTATACAGTCTTCCTTCTTTTAAGCTCTCAGAGAAGAGACATACAGAGATTACATTAGCAATATCCACAAATATGGGTCATATGGTATCTCCTCGTGGTCACTCTAACAAAAACACCACACATTTTATGTTGTGTAATGTACACTGTTAAAACTAAAGAAATTTACCACCACTATCACCACCACTTCAAGAAGGGAGACTGAAACACTAGTGTGCTGGAGCTGGTTTGTGAGAACTGACTGTTAAATTTTCGGAAACGTTGTAAACTAGTTGAGCACAGACCTTAGCCACAATGGCTTGGGTACCAATCCGCCATTTGGTAACATGCTGGGCCTGCAATGGCTCCAGAAGCGTCAGTGAGGAAATTATTTTGGGAAGGGGGGGAAGAGCTGATTATTAAGCATTTACCAGCACAGCACTGAGCAAAAGTCGTATAAAACCCCAACCATGAAAGAGAGTATCTGAAATTAGGAACTGAAAGTATGGATTAGAACTATGCAGCAGATTTCAAAAAGCAATCCATTTCAGATAAACCTCTTCAGCAACATGATCAATGCCTGTTTCTTTTGTGTAGAAGGGGAATATTTAGTTGGACATCTGATATTAACTGTTAAATTCTCTTAACATAAGAAGAGGGAGAAGAAACCCCCCACCCAAAAAGACCTTTCAATCAGGAATTTAGAAAACAAAAGCCTGAACATTATTTTTCATTTCAAAGTACTCAAGTTTTATAAGATCTTTATATTTTTTTAATGAGAGAAAGAGTGGGAGAAACATGTAGGCTTCAATGTTCTCTCATACTATTATTTCTTTTGGGGGTTTTTTTGTTCCAAATTAAAATAGCAGACATTAAAATTTCATGATTCACTTCGAAGAAAAGTGGAATAATTAAAAGCCTGCATGATCGATGCAGCAAGAAGCTGTGGAAACTGGAAGTAGGTATTAGTTAGGAAAAATTGTTTGCCTTCTCAACCAGTTGGGATCCTCACTCAAGAGACTTGCTGAAATTTAGTATTCAGAAGAGATGGCAACTATTCCACCTGGTCAAACTCTATGAGGACTTCTACTATAAGCTGTTGCAGAAGCAGAGAACTGCCATAAATGAGCTACAAGGCTGGTTTTAAATTCAACTGCTCATTTTTCATTTCCTAGAAGTGCCTACTTTACAGAAGCCTCACCGAGGAATGCAGTTTTCATAATAATAGGTTTCTTTTCATACAGTGTCACCACTACGTTCTCATAAACTTATTCCAAGTAAATATATTTGAGTACACCAGGAGTGTAAGGGAAGATATAGGTTGGGAAAAGCTAACTTAAACAAAAAGATTGTCTACAAAGTCCTATTCACCTTGGCATTGTGTCATTCCCCTGGTGGAGATTGACTCTGAGGGAGAGGAGGAACAGCTGACAGGGAGTGGAAGTGTGGCTCCAGAGATTGTGGAGGAGGCTGGAGAAGGGCAGAGGCCGGCTGAGCAGTCAGAGGAGGACCCAGGCCCATCCCCTCTCCATCTTAGGGCATACAGGGAGGAGAGGATAAGGGAGAGACTCGGGAGGAGAGGGCCTTGATCCTCTTCATGGGCTGCAGCTGTTACACCTAAATAAGAGGACAGACATACGTACAGGCAAATGCTGGAAACAAAGCGTGGAAATATCTCCAGTTTATGGTTTCTCTCTGAGTTTGGGTCCTTCCCAGTGTGTGTTCTATTATCTGCAGATGTCCTCCAGCTCTTATCTTGCCTGGTTTGTGTTGCTTTTTTCCTCCTTCTCGTAACTGTTTGTGTGAGAGTTTTTTGTCTTCTGTCAAGGATATTTGGAGCTTAAAAGCAAAGTGAAGGAATAAAAGGGGCTTCACCGGGTTTTTGTGACTGTGTTTGTTTTGTATCCCACCCTGGGTCATCACACATTGAAGTATCTTCAGGGTTACCACAAATTCTACTTTTTTCAAGTAGAGCTGTATCTCTAATGTTCCACCTTATAGTGAGGGATTTTGGGGTGGTCCAGACCTTATAAGAGTCGGGAAGGAAGTTGGGAACTATATTTTTTGGCATATTCTCCATCCTTATGGAACACATTACCACTAAAATTCAGATGTTACCACTAAAATTCAGATGTTACCACTAAAATTCAGATGTTACCACTAAAATTCAGATTTTACCACTAAAATTCAGATTTATTGATTTTATATTTTGTCCTATCTTTATTTAATAAATAAGTCAAGGAGGTGAACATAAATTATACTCCTTTCTGTTCCTATTTTCCCCACAAGAACAAACCGGGTGAAGTGTGTTGGGTTGAAAGAATAAGTAGTTCAAAGTCACACAGGCAACTTTCATGCCTAAGGTAAGAATCTGATGACCATATAAAACTATTGCAAAGAGCAATTTGGTTTTTAAGTTGGATTTAAAAGATATTATTTTTATTATAGATTTATCTTAATAGTTAAGCCCATTTTTATTAAGGAATAAGTTGATTAAGAATACTGAAACTACATTGCTTGAAATAAATCAAAATAGTAACTAAATTTGACTGTCTCTCCCACTCAATGATCATTATCATATGCCATCTGTCCCTAATTGTAAATACACAGTGAAATGTTCAATCATGATGAAACAAAAATTTATTCTACACTTTTTTATGTGGAGAGGGCACAAGAAAATGGAATTTATTCATCAATTTGATTTGAAGAAATTGCCTTGCATTTTTTTCTTCCTCAAAATATTTTAGCAAAATCATTTTTGATGGGGCAGTTTTCTTTTAAGTACAGTGTTCTAGCACATAGGTGCAAGAGGGCAAGGGGTGTGTCTTCCCTGGCTTAAATATACATTAGTTTCTATTGGGAAAATAGTAGAATCCTTTGCTGAATTTTCCAAAGTTTTGGAAAAGTGGACATGAGATTTTTGATGGAGTATTTGGCCTGGTATAGATGACAAAATCAAGATAGTTGCTAAGTAAATAGCTAGTCCTCTATGTCTGCCTGCCTGTAACTGCTTGCCTGCTTACCTGCCTGTGCCTATCTACCTACCTGACTATCTATCTATCTATCTATCTATCTATCTATCTATCTATCTATCTATCTATCTATCTATCTAATGTATGTATTTTATTAGTTCAGGTTGGGATATGTAAAACTCACTTGTATTGAAGAGAAACATCAATGAAGAAGAAGCCCAGATTGCCTAAACAGAAGAGGAAATCCTGAGATACTAGGCTGGCTGAAGGTCCTGTAGTCTAGAACTAATCCAGAATGTCTAAATACATTTTTGAAGAGGAATCTGGAGAAAAAGATAGCTAGCTGGCCTTGTTCAGTTCAGCATGTGGCTGTTCAAACATTTCTACAGTATAAGCCCATCAGTCTTCTGAAGCCTCACTGAAACAGAACCTATTTTTACTTTCACCTGGATTCTGCTCAAGTAAGTTGCTTAAGTAAATTTGCTTCCCTGAGTCAAGGCTTGCAAGCAATACTTGCCAGTCAAAGTTGAGTACTGTCCCTTTAATCCAGAATACAACAAGCTCTGTTTCTGGAATGAATACACTTACTTTATGAGAGGTGCTTTTGTTTGGGGAGAACTGAATCTTTAGGAAGGTGATTGTATAATTACCAACATCCTTATCTCTGAGATTTAAAGGGACAGGTGAAAATAAAGCCACCTTCAAATCTAGTGTCAGCTCTTCAGGTTAGACCAAGTTGGATTAGGCTAGGAAACCAGAGTTATGACTACTTTTATTATATGGTTACAAAAAGAGAATCTTGCAAGTCTGAATGCACTACCCTTCTCCTTCCCTTTATGTTCATAAGAAGTAGGGATGCCATGTCTGAGATTCTGAGACATTCTCAAATTACATTTCTGTTCTGGAATCAAATTCTATTTATCTGACTGTTGCCTTGGTTGAAGCTCTTCTTCCTATTCCTCAAAGTTATTCTTACTTCATACTGAATCTCCTTCTCCTCTGACATCTTTAGAGAAGTCTTGTTTCTACCAGCTTAAACAGCACTCAGGGCAATGGTGCTTCCCACATGACTGAAGATTTGTTCCCTATCCATTTCATGCAGCAGCTCCTCCCAGGTTAGTTCAGTAGTTGTCAGAAGTAAGTATTTCAATTAGAAATAGCTTAATGTGGGACTATGGGTACCATGAGAGGAAGTTTGGGAAGAAGAACAGAATATTCCAGAATTCTTTAGAACCACTAGTTCCTGAAGCAATGAGTTTTACACATGTCTGATACAGAGAAAAAAGAGTAAAGTACAGATGCTTTGATATACACAAAAACATAGATAAGGCATCTCCTTTTTTAATTTCTAAAGAAACCAGATATTTTTTTTCAATTTTCAGGGGCCCTTTAGAAGCTGATCTTGGATGCCTCTGCATGCATATGCCTGCACAGCTTGCTTTCAAATATATACACCTGAAAACAGTTGGGGGGCAGTTTCCAAGGAAACTGAATCAGCCAGGACAAAGACAAAGTTACTTTAATTATTTGAAAGGAGAAGCTTTACATGTATTACTTTGCATTCTTAAGAATTACACATCATCCTGAAATCTTCTAAAAAGTGTTCTAATTCTGAGTCAGCTTAGCCAAAAAAGTTGTAGTCGGAAAGCACAAGGGAAGGCCACTGAGTCAAGAACCAGGCATGTGATACATTTAAAGTGGTTAAGTATCATGTCCTTCTTCTGACAAATTTAACTGTAAACTATATGGACCAATAGGTTTTTCTGCTTAATTAATCTCACAAGATCTCCGAATCAACAGAAGAATTTACTGAACTATTAAAAAGACATCACAGATATGGAATCGGCTTTGTAGATAACAACAGCTACACAGAATAGTGACATAACTAATATGAAGATGAATGACTTAATTCTCTTCAATTGGAGAGAAAAATACATTGAGAGTAACAATATAATGTTACAAAATTCAATTAGAGTATGAATTGCATGCTGGAGAGTTTTCCTGATTAATTAGGGGATTTATTAAGTCCCTCCTGCTTCTAGTTGTACAAATTAGCCTATGTCATTATGACTTACTATTATAATGCAAATTTTGATTGACATTGTTACAATATACATAAGGATATAATGTAATATAGTAGGGTTTTTTCAATATCCTATTCATATCAAAATATGTTAACAATGTATTCAGTAATTAATTAACCATGTATCAGTATACTGTATTAAAGACAGTATATTATGACCAGCATATATAATGCAAATCATATGCTAATCATAATATTAATCACAGATAATATTGGAGGGACATGGTGGCTCAGTGGCTAAGATGCTGAGCTTGTTGATCAGAAAGACCAGCAGTTTGGCGGTTCGAATCCCTAGCACTGCATAATGGAGAGAGCTCCTCTTACTTGTCCCATTTCTGCAGTTCAAAAGCATGTAAAAGTCCAAGTAGAAAAATAGGGGCCACCTCGATGGGAAGGTACGCCTTTGGCATTTATTCAAGCTGGCCACATGACCATGGAGACATCTTTGGACAGTGCTGGATCTTCGGCTTTGTAATGGAGATGAGCACCCACCCCCTAGAGTCAGAAAAGTTTGGCACGTATCTGCAAGGGAAATCTTTATTTTACATTATGTATTGGTATGAATAGACTTGGATGAAAAATAAGTTATATAAGTCACTTCAAAATGGGCCTCAAAGAAAGAAATGTTTCTCTAGGGAGCTCTTATGCAGCATATGGAAATTGACACCTTCAAAGAATTTGCAGCAAGATCCAGGAGAAAGCTTGCTTCCTAAAACATCATGTGATCAGAATGAGGCAAAGGCATTTTGCTGGAAAAATAGCAAGCAGTGTGAGGGAAGTGTCAAGGTAGGACTACGAAAGTTTGATGGACTGGACAAATCTTCAACAGTTGCATATACAAGTAGTCCTTGACTTACAACCACAACTGAGCCCAACTTTTCTGTTCTTAAGTGAATTTTGCCTCATTCTATGACCTTTCTTACCATAGTTATTAAGTGAATCACTGCAGTTGATAAATTAGTAACATGGTTGTTAAGTGAATCTGGCTTTTCCATTGATTTTGCTTGTCAAAAGTTTTCAAAAGATGATCACATGACCTTGGGACACAGCCACAGTTATAAGTATGAACCAATTGCCAAGCACTTGAATTTTGATCACATGATCATGTGGAAGCTGCAAAGGTCATAAGTATGAAAAATGGTCATGTCACTTTTGCATAGCGCCGTTGCAACTTTGAATGGTTACCAAATGAATTGTAAGTTGAAGGCTACCTGTATTGCATAGAATGAGATACCCTGTGCATCCTTCAAGAATTTAAACTAATCCTAGCAGCTAGATTTTGGGTTGGGTGGGTATACACAGGAATATAAAGAAATGGGCCTTATACTTCATAAAGTGAACAATAAAAGTTGTCTATCTTGCATGTATTTCCATGTGTCTACATAAAGCAACAAGTAGTACCATGGGCCAGTCACAGGCCAGGCTAGAAACTGGGAAGCCTGCTTTTGGCAAAAGGCTAGCCACTTTTCTCAGTACTAGAAAGAAGGCAATGACAAACCATTTTCAAAATCTTGCCAAGAAAATTGGCAGAGAATTACTAGGAGTAAACACTAATTTAAAGCATACGTCCATATGTACATACACAATATCTGAGTCAAACATGATTAGACAGTGATATAAATGGATCTAAAAAATAAAGAGCAAAAATTATGGTGGCCTTCTACCTCCTCACCTCAAAGGTATATCAGTAGTCTTTGTATGAAAAAAAAAAGAGAAGCAAGCAGGCAGATGTTTTACTCTGAGCAACCCATCAACCTTTTTTTTTAAAGATACAAGATTACTAATTAATTTTTTAAAAATCAATTATTAGGGTTTTTTAAGATCAGGATTTAAAAATATTGATTGAAAACCAGCTGTCCCTACTGATGTTGGTAGAGAAATCTGTTCAAAAGTAGTAAATCATTACAATTCAATAAGTTATGTCTGCTTTCTTGTATAATTGCAAATTGTAATATATGTGCCATTTGAACAGAACCTCAAGCCTTTTTTTCCCCATGGAAAATTTATCACTGACACTTGCTGCATAATTGCCAGAAGCAGTCCACTATGTAACTGGAAGATCTGCATCTTCCCTTGAAATATATTGTTTATGGACAATTTATTTATATTTCACTTGTGGGAAATATAATTGATAAACTATTTCCAATACTTAAAAAGGGAAGAATCTTATTAAAGGCTAGGTCCCAATGGCCGACGAATGCAAAATGTATGCATAAAGGACACAGCGGACGAGCCAAATTTTGGGGGTGGCTCCATCTGTTGTCATCCACTTCAAAAAGTGGCGAAAACTTGCATAACCAGAACAGAAAAGAACGGAAAAGAATGGACGTGGGTAGTATGTAGCGGGGTTGTTAAACGAATGTTCATAGGAAGCCTCGCAGATGACAGCGGATGAAGCAGATGCATCATGTACGCCTAAAGGAAAGAAAGGGGATGCCATGCGGATGTATATCAGATGCAAACGCATCTATTTCCGTGCTACTAACGATGTATAGACGTTCCATGTACCCTTTCTTTCCTCCCTCTTTCCGTTTTCAGCTGCAACGGATGTGAGTTGCAAGGATGCCCAGAGGATGCAGAGAGGATACAGCAGACGTTTAACGGATAATAAACGGACATAGAACGNAAAGTTCATCCATTCACAAAGTTTTGTGCAGCTCAAAACTTCTTGCGCGGATGAAATCTCAGTGGACGGATGCTCGATGAATAGAGCGTATGAAACACGTATGCAATGAGTACACAATGGATGCATTGCATTTTCCAATGGATGAGAAGTTTTTAACGTTTTACATCTTCTTTGCATCCATAAGTGCAGTGAGACCGGGCCTTTTAGACTGGATTTGACATTTTTATCCCTCTATTGAGTCCTTTCCAAGGTCCTGGGATAGGCAGATGTTGTTCTTTGATGGTGTTAGGGGTGTTATCTCAGGATGTAAGCTGTTCCAAGTAAAGTTGCCTTTTGCAATTGACTGATAGTGATTTTGTCAATGTTATAGAATTCAAGATGTGTACAGTATGATTTAGAATTGCATCCAAGGTGCCTATTACTATTGGTATTGTCTTTTCTTTCTTTTGTGAAAGTAATTACACTTCTATTTTGGGGCATTTATAGTTTGTAATTTTCTCCAGTTCTATTCTGGTGTGTTCAGTTACTACAACGTCCACCATCCAGACTTCTCTTCTTTCTTATTATCCAATATTCTTGGTTCCTATTTTCCCTACATTCTCCTGTCAGATGTTCACAGTTCTCTTAAATTATGTTACTTTATAAACTGTCATACTGGATTTTAATGTCTATAGAATTCTTCTTAGGCATTTGAATATTAATAGGCTATTTCAGTATTTGTTCAATTATATAAAAATTATCGATGGAACAATTCTATAGTATTTAAGTATTTTTATATGTGACCTAGAAAATTATTATTGGGCAATGAATTATATTTTTTCAGGAAAATATATTCAAACATAAGCACATTTTTCTGAGGCAGTGTTTTATAGAAAAAATTAAAGAGATAATTGGTCATATTTATTTCAGTCTGAAAAACATGTTAGCAGTTGCAATTTCTAAAATATGAGGCAGAAAAACCTAAAATCAAAAGGAAGTAGTATTACATTTTCATGAAATTTTGAAAGCGGGTTTACAGCAGTTTAGTGACATACTATTTTCTACAGAAATATTTTCTGAAACTGCACTGAGTTTATTACACAAAGCTATTATTTCATAGTCAAACTGAACAATATATTGAACTTTACTGCTTAGACAATACTTACCCACAGCAAGCAGGGGCTGATATTGCTTAATATTTTTGGTGGTAAGAGGTGGACACATGCGAATCGCAAATGGAGGCAAAGGAAGTCCTGAAAGGAGTCCTGTTAAAATGAACTTCAAATGCACTTCTTGCAAACAATAACTTTTTGCTTGATCTTCGGTAGACAGTGCACCTTTATCATAGGACAGAAAACAAAGTTGTTGTTTCTGGCATTGTGTGTGTGTGTGTGTGTATATGTGCACACATGCAATTAATGTGTGGGGGTGTGCATGTGTATACGTGTGTGTGGGTGTATGTATACATATACACATACATACATACATACTGTGTTTCCCTGAAAAAAAAATCCAACCTGAAATAAGCCATGGGATGATTTTTTTGAATGCTCGTCATATAAGCCTTATCCCAACAATAAGCACAGTTAAGATCCTCAGCCAGAATGCATTTATATCATATTTTCCCCTAACTGGTAAATAAGCTTTAATACGTCTTTTGGAGCAAAAATTAAGAGTCTTGTCTTCAGGAAAATATGGTCTCTCTCTGTGTGTGTGTATGTACATGCACATGTACAGGAAAATATTTCTATTACAGTAATGGTTTTAATAGGTAATTGCTTCTGCATTCAACAAGCAAGAATCCACTTGAACTGAAAGGTTACTTTTATATATTAGCATTATCTAAGAACTAAGAATTAATTTCTGTGAGAATTATGCATTCATCTATTTAACAATGCACGTTTAATCAAAATCACCCACACAGTATAATTCATGTTTCATTTCCTGACAATTTAACCTTGAATATATCTCAACTATTAATTCTCTCACATCTTTTTATTTTATTGCTGTGATCCAAGATTTTGTTATTAAAGGATGAGAAAGATGCCTGAATATAATTGAGAGAAGAAAACACAGAAAAATTCTTAGAAATTGCAAAAGAAGCAATACCTTTCAACAGTCTTGACTCTGTAAATATAAGAAAATATTTAGTGTGAGCAAGTTTTTGTAGATTTACCATTATGAATATTTATATATGGGTGTCATCCTGTATTTCTATCATCGGGATGCAAGACTTCTTGCAATTGCCCTGGTGGGCTTTATACATTTTTCATTTTGCAATGAAAGGTGCCACAAAAGTAATTATGATTGCTTAATAATTTAAAATATTCCACCTGGGAAGCACAAGGTGTCAAGTTTTTAAAATACACAGTATATAGAAATAAATATTTCTTTATACTGTATATTTTAAAAACTTGATATCTTGTGCTTCCCAGATGTTTATTTCTATATATAGAAGAGGTAATGACTAAAGGAAATCAACTTATTTAAAGGAGCTATTAGTAATTAAAAATAATAATTTGGCTATTAGTTCATGCATTACATAGTAAATTATTCAATTATACTTCACAATCACATCTTTTAAGAAAAAAAGTTGTGCATTTTTAAAAAATAGCTTCAATATTTTTATTTGTGAGAAAAGTTAAATGTATTCACACATATGCATGTGTATCAACTATTTATTCATAGTTCCATATTTGTTTTTCTCCAGAAGTTGATAAACACTTAAATACTTACTTATCATATTATCCAATGACAGATCTGGAAGCTTATTCTGCAAGGTCCCAACAGGAATTCCACAGAATGAGATAGGTGAATACAAGGGTGATATGTTGAAATGGCTAAAAATAGCAATAAGAAAATTTCAGCATGCATTGAATTATCTTCTGGGACAACCAACAAATACAACCCAAATGAAATTGTATATGAGGACTGGTAAACAGGATGAAGTAGCCTTGATTTTCACTGGTTACAATGAAAGTTTTAAATAATATATTTAATCTTTTCTCTAATAGTTCCCTGCATGTATTTTTTTTAAATCCAATAAAAATATCTCTATTACTATTATTCATGGCTGCGATAATTACTTTTCAAGAACTGTTAAAGAATAATACTTTCCTAATCCGTTGACCAAAATTCATGTATAATATTTCAGGTGTTATCTACTCCAACATGTGCTAAGAATAACAGTGAGTGTTTTAGCTACTGTTAACAGTGTCAACAGTGAAATATATTGATTATATTGAGGAGATAAACAAATACTAGTGAAATTTGATAGAATTTGCCATTTAATATATTTACTCCATAAATTTGCAGATACATAAAACACATTAATTTCTTTCTAATGCATTAAATTTAATATATGCTGGCTAAAACAATACATTGCAAGGATATGGCAGAAGCTACCAGCTTATTAATGCAAAACCAATTCACTTTATTTTGATTACTATTATCTAAAATAAGCTTATAACATTACTTCAGCATGCATTGAATTATCTTCTAGCACAACTAACAAATACAATCCAAATGAAATTGTATATGAGGACTAGTAAACAGGATAAAGTAGCCTTGATTAGATCACGGATTATCATTAACTCATTAGATCACGTATATTCTCAGCATGAAGCTGCCAATGATTTTATTTATATGATTTTCTTAATGCTTCTTATATTACTTTGGGTCCAAATGTTTGTCATCTGACACAACCTAAAACCTAATATAGCAAAAAATTCTGCTTCAAGTGTTAAGAATTTTCCTGAAGTTGAAGTACAAAGACAAACAGGTTTGAGAACTGATCTGAGTAAGTGGGAGGGGAAATATTTAAAACGGTGACCATTGAATAAAGTATTCAAGTATAAAGGGATTCAAGTAACATCAAATAGCAATGGAACTGTAACTTTGGTATAGTTAGAGTTCATATAAATCATGTGCAAGTTTTATTATACATTATCTTCATGAGGTTGTTCATATTACTTTTTGAAGATTGCATTTGTATTAAATTTCATACTTTCTGGCTCTATGAAGGTATATCACAAATGGGCTATGATTTTGAATATTTATGCCAGAAAACATCATTACCGTGATCATTTTAGCCATTGTCCATCCACTGCAATATAAAGTCCTCTTCCACATGTTTCTAACCCAAATGGTTTCTTTTGCCAATTGTCATTGATCCATCTTGTTTTAGGTCTCTTTTGTGGAGACTTTTTGTCAAATAGGATCCATTTTATGACTGCCTTAGTCCACATACACACATACAGAGTGATAAAAATGACACCAAGTTACCTGGTACGTATACTTTGACTTGAAATGGTGGACTTCAGCTCCCATATCATAACTCTTCCATCACTGACTATAAGAGCTACAGAATTTTCATTTACTGGACAGCTCACCATACTAAATGGGCGAACAGTCTTGGTAACCCTAATGGCATCACACTGACTTCGTAAGTCATAGATGAGTTCCTGAATGGGGTCAGGATCTGTAAATGTTAAAATGTAAGATACCAGGCATTTGTGATTATCAGTTTTTAGAATTAAATGCATTCATGTTAGTCTTTTGTTTTTCACTATAACATTAATGTAACATGAACTCAAACTATTTTGTAATATTGATGTCAGAGGTTGGATATTTTCTAACAGAGGAAGTTAATTTACCATACACTACATTATGGAGAATAACTGAACATAAAAGAAGACTCAGTAAATGGTTGCTAGAGACTTAAGTATAGGAACATACAACGTACATTATTGCAGAAATATATAGGCTGTGCTCTTTGATCACTGTCCAAATCCATCTGTTTCTATATCTGTATTCACACAAAGCTTTATGATATTGGATTATTAGCTGTATTAAATAATGAAACATCATCACACTACAATTGTACTAATTGTTTAATTTTTAATTTCAGCTGCAATCTAAACAATCATGTAATCTGAATAACAGTGAAAACAACTTTCAGTTAAAATGTAAATTTCTAGTTTCTGATGCAAGCTTACGAATGGTGACTTACCTGCTAACTCTTCATTTGGTACAGCACTTAAATTTGTGGTAGATCTGCGAACTCTCAGAGTTATACAGCCATTTTCATGGAGGCAGAACAATCCATCACACTGGCAACAAGGAATTACCTAGACAAAGATATAAAAAGTGACTGAAAGTAACACTCTTAATATAAATTTAACAGACATTAATGAGAAGGAATTGTCATAGTTATAAGAAATGTTTCCACATTGCATCTTGAAACTGAATGGTCCAGGCTACCCTAAAGCTTCCCTTTAGTTCACCATTTTCACTTTAAAGTCTTTTTAACTTAACCTTACAGTTTAACAAATGCCCAGCCTACCTTTCCAATAGTTTCAAATATTATATATATATACATATACATATGTACATATATACATATATACATACCCTGTTTCTCCAACAATATGGATTCCCCCAATACTGCTTTCAGGAGCATGAATAGAAGAGATGATTCCACCAGACTGTCAATCATTTGGAAGCCTGAACTCTCAAAAGGAAATGATCCATCCAACACCACAAGCCAGGCAAAACACCTGGGAACACAAACAGACTCCCTCTGATAGTCTTCCAGCTCTAAACACCCCCCCACACCAGGCACCCAATGAAACCTGCTTCCTAATAGATAACAGCCGTCCTTTCACGCAAAACCAAGCTGCACTGAAAGCTTCCAGTGCGATGAGCAAAGTGTTGCCAGCCAATCAAAAGCCACAAAACAGACAGAAGAAACCAGAAACACCAATCAATCCAAACTCCAAGTCCCAATAAACACAGACCAAGACTCCCAACCAATCAGAGATAGAAAAAAAACCATCCTGGCACAGCATAGCTAGCCTCAAATTTAAAACCAAAGACTGTGAAGACTCATGACCACATACAAAACTCTATACAGAAGCCTAATGATGGCAGATATATCTGCTGAAACTTTGCCTACAACTTAACAGCACTACAATGACATGGATATATAACCGAAGGAAGATGAACAGCAACACATGTAAGTACCCGCCAAAGCTTAAAAAAAAAAGAGGCATATACTATATCCTACTATATACACAGATACATACACACACACACACACACACACACACACACACACATATTGAGCAATACTTTTACAAGTTATTTGTAAAAAAGAATTGAAAGAATGAACAGTGAATTATAAATATATTTAAAAATAGAACAGTGTATTTCCATTTTTTCTAGTTTATCATCAATGCTAAAATAAAAGGGTTTCAAACAATACTATTTTATCAGGTTATTTCCTTAATAGTTATTTCCTTAATAGTAGAACTACAATATACATAGTTTAGGAGTTGGCAAAGGAGGAAAATCCTTTTAATGTGAATGATATAAAATTACAGGCAGTTCTTGATTTACAGACACAATCGGGACTGGAATCTCAGACACAGTAGTGATCACAAAGCAAGATACCTGTATGATTGCTTTGTTCAGCAACCACAATCCCATTCTTCTTGACTGTATTCATTAAAAGATCTGCTGTGTCGTTAAGCAGACACAGTGAAGGGGATTCTTGCTGATTTTGAATTCAATTCCTTTGATTGAAGAGAACTGCTGCAGTAGATTGTAGGAATAGAGCTGGATTTTTCAGGATCTGATCTCTGTTTCTCCAGTCTACTGGAACAGTTGTCTTCCATGCCCGGAAAAGAGATGAAGTCCTCCAGCAGAGTGGAGAGATGGATCTCTAGTCTTGAACTTCCCAGCTCTGTTCCTGCAGCCCACTTCTCCATTCCAAAGGGAACTGAATTTGCCTTCCTTCTGTGCAAGACAACTCCTTCAAAGGCTGCAGAAATGAAGTTCAGATCTTTGGGATCTGACCTCCATTTCTGCAGTTCTTTGAGGGAGTTGCCTTTCTCCTCTATGTATAAGAAGGTGGTTCCTTTGGAGCGCTGCAGAAACGGAAGTCAGATCTTCAGGATCTGAGCTCCTTTTCTGCAGCCCTTCCAAGGAATTTCACTCCATCTGTGGAGGAGGGTTACAGAAAGGAGGTTCACATTCCAGCTTTCAAAGGGCTGCCTGTAGTGGTAGGGCAACCTCAACTCTACGTGAAGCTGAAATTCCCACCCAGCTGCAATTCCTTCCTGGCAGGCAACCCTTTCATACTCAAAGAGCTGCAGATGATAAGCAGCTTGCAACACTTACTTTCTGAGCAAGCCAGAAGGGAAGGCTGCAAATGGCAATGAAATCATTGGAGACAGCTTTGCAACTGATCATAAGTGCACACTGATCACTAAGCATCCAAAAGTGCAATCTTGTGACCACAGAGAGGATGGGGGATTTTATGAAGGCCATAAGTGCTTTTCAAGTTGCAAGCCTCTTTTCAAGACAGCCTCTTTCTAAGGCTGTCATAACTTGAACAGTTGTTAAACTATCAGTTGCAACTTAAAATGCTAACAATAACATACTGTAAAATTATAATTCAATTAAACAATAACAATATTTAGTGTGAGAAAATTCTATATTATACAGTACTGGTAGATTTACTCAGTTCACCTCTGTGAAAATATATCCAGCTTTTTTCCCACTATAGGAAACACAGCACAATCAAAGCAGAAAACATAATTAAAATTGCTTTGGGATTTTAAAACCAAACTGAGTTGCTATACACATAGAAAGAGAATGTGAGTTATACTCATGCCTTAGGCACAAAGCCAGCAGTGTGACAAGTGGTTTGCCGTTGTCTCTCAGTCCTAAGAAGGCAGCAATAACAAACCACTTTTGCCAGAAAAACTGCAGGGAGGCTTATCCAATCTCATTGTACACACGTTGTGCATTGACAATAAAGGTTTGAATTTCAATTTCCAGGCAAATTGATTCCAGGCAGTTGCCTGATTCAAAGGCATGTGCTTTCCACAGAAAATACAAAACAAGCAACATATGTTTTTGGAAGAAGTTTTCTGAAAAGAAGTTAGATTGCACTTAATATATCAAACCAACACCAGGTTTGATGAAACTAGGTTTCATTTTAATTTGAATTTTTACCTGTTAAAGAAAGAAGAAAGTAAAATTTAAAACTTTTTTCTCAGGTATGCTTAATAGTAAGTGATATTACCTGTAGAAAAGGCACTCCTGTTCGTTCAATTGCTATTACACCTACTGTCTGATTGACTTCAAGATCCAGAACCAAGATTTCTCTTGGGTACAGTAATAACATGTAATTTCGCTTGGAAGGTAGGTAGGATAGCTGAAGGCAGTCATTCAATGTTACTGATTCAGCACTAAACAGACCACAAATACACTTATTAAATGCTTTTAATTGAGAGTGGACTATGCTTTATCAAGCAATTAATAATCAAATAATTAAAATTAAATCCATAACCAAATTACATATGCATTTCGGGTATCTGACTGGCTGCCTCTCCCCCATAGGACAAGCCTACCCCTCTTGTGCCAGCAGAAGAGGCCTGCTGTGGATCTTGTCTGCTAATGTTTTGAAGAAGGCAGGATCAAGGAAAAGAGCCTTTTCTGTTGCGGCCCCATCCGGATGTAACTTCCTTCTCCTAGAGGTGAGAACTGTCTCCTCCCTTTTGGCCTTCTGGCAAAGTATCAAAACCTGGCTTTGGCAGTTAGTCTGGAGTTCTAAAGATATTACTCACTGGTAGAGGTAGCTGATGGAAAATCTCATCCCCATCTTCTTGAGTCTTTTGGCTCTTTTGGTATTGTTTTAGCAGTTTTTAGTAATATTTCAATATTGGTTTGTTTTAATATTTTAATTATTTTTCACCTGTTTGATAATTTGTAAGCCGCCCAGGAGTCACTTTGTAGGAGTCATGAGAGGCATAAAAATTTTATAAATAAAACCATAAAAATAAATATTTAATTGGACATGTCTGTAAAATTGCATTGAGACAGCTGCTGCTACCATGACTGTTTTTTATTTTTGCCTTTTGTGTCTGTGTGTATATGTGTGTGTATAGATTGATTCGTCCTTGGGCTATATCAAAGTGCACAGTTCCATTTTGCTAATTGATAAAGCAAGTAACGAATGTATACTGCAGCGATGTAACTTTCACTTCTGAACTGATGAAAAGAAATTTATATTCCACTTTGTTCATGAGTTCTGACTAGGCCAAAATGAATCTATTGTTTGATGTTTTGACTGCTGGCTAGTGATATTCATTTTATATAAGTCCAGGTAAAATACACATATAAATTAATATGATAGTAAATAAGGACTAATATAGGGTTGCAGATTTTATCGAAGTAATTCTTATTTTGATTGATTGCCTTGCATTAGTGAATTAGAAGTTGGAAAGGGACAACTCCCTTACTTCCCAATGCTTTCCAGCAGTACATATTTTTTCTCCACCTTGGCCAATCCAAAATTGATTTGGTAAATCAACTGGAAGACAGACTAAGAGAACTACTAAAAGCTTAAGAGTTTAAATTTTAAAATACCACAAAAAATGTCTGTACTATTTATTAAGCTACAAAGAATGCACTGATAATCCTAGTTTCATTTTTAATAATTCTGTACATTATAATCTGTAGAATTTAAATAAACATAAGAAAGTAAGTTGAAGTTTCCATAAAAGCTATTGAAAAATGAAGGAACATTATAAGTATTTATTCTACTTCGGCATTAATGTTTGCTTGTTAAGAACACATTACAATAGAAACTAATACATTTAAGTATTTGAAGAAAACTATTTGGAATGAGAAAGAAATAAACTATATACAGTATTCACTGTTTGCTTGGGGAAAATGCAATCATCAAGTTTATAACTGTTCAGGGATGATTATCATGTAACACAGATTTAATAGAATAATTCTTGGGAACATTAGGATAAATCATAGTTAATACATACCTTGGTTTTTCATTAGTGATGAGAATTTTTACTTTGTCCAGAGCTTTTTTAGCTCCTGCAGCAGATACCAACTTATTATAAATGGGACTAGAATGAGGGCTAGAAATATACACTTTTTTTCCTGAACTGATAGGAGCTTTAGAAGGAGAGAAGTCTGAAACAAACACTATTCCCTCACTTGTAAGCACTGTGTGAAGAGAAGATAATAGTAGTAAATACACAAAATAGTTATATCATATAATTTCATGGTTACTATACTATTAGAGATCAAATTAAAATGATTTCATGCAATGCTGACATAGATGGCAGACAGCTAAAAGGAGCATTCTTGGCAAAAAAAAAACAAACCACCCAGAAGGCTGTTTTGTTTTCATTGATCATGGGCCAAACAGCCTCAATTAAAAGTTAAATTTGTCTGGTTTTTAATTAGTGTATGAATACCAATAATTTTTTTTCCAGTACAATGTATTTGTTATAAAGTTAAGCAGCGTAAACAAACCATTATCTTCTTAAAACTTTCAGGTATTCTTAACTGCATAACTTGCAATATACTTATTATAAGTACACTACATACTTGGAACTGAGTACTAGTGGATTCATGTGGAGGTACTGATACTAAATAGTGATTCTTCTGTATTTTGTTATTTATATTTTTATATTCTATTTTTTTTAAATAGCAACTTTGAGTACTTTCCAAAACAGAAAGGTATGAATCAAATAAATAAATAACACTTTGCATTATAAAATAACACAACTGTACAAAACACCCAACCACAGGTGTAAATGTGTACTATCTGAGCAGTTTGGAAACTTCTTTACACTGGTCATGTTCCGATGTCAAGTTACAAACCAGTATAGCATTATATGCATTTATTTTGACAAAGCATTGCAAATTCAAATTGCTCTTGTTATTATAATTTATTTGTGTGCTTTAGAATCTGAAAAACATATCCTTTCAACAACATTTTATCAAACAAATTGAAATAATTAGATGCTAAATGCTAGCATTTACTTAACATGTTTTAAACTAGCAACCCTCAAATCACAATTAGTTTCCAAGCTATTTCTAAAACTGCCATATCAGATTAATTAATATTATTAATGAATATTATTGCTTTTGGCCTAATTAATTTAAATTCTATGCAACTGACAATTATTTTCAGTGGCAAATCTGTTTAGTAGCAATAGTCATACTTATGGACTAGAAGACCACTAGTTCTCTGATATCATACTTACATGTTAAATTTGAAGGATCAAAAGGATCAAATGAAAAAGAAAGAATGTTTTCTGCGTAACTTTTCTTCCATAATTTGGTGCCAGTATCAGCATTCCATAACACAATATAATTGGGAGGATGAACAGCAAGGAGCAAATCTCGAGATGCATCCTGATTCCATAACCATTGCATGTCTGCCAAAAAGGAAGGCAGACTTATCAGTCATTAAGTAAATAATATAAATGAATTTTATTTATTTTTTCTCCAACCAAGAAAAAGCCCACATAGTACATTGGCAAAATAAATTCATAGAAGACTTAGACTAGAAACATCACATGGGAAGATACTGAAGTATTTGGTCAAGATGCCGAAAATGCTGGAGATCCTTGCTGGTAATGTGTTATCTAGCATGGAAGGATCTAGTGCTAATCACAACTTTAATATTTTTATAAATACCTCAAGGCAGCCAAAATACCTATTCTTTCTTCTGGTTTCCCCACAGCAACAACCTGTGAGGTGACTAAGGCTGAGAGAAAATGACTGGCCCAAAGACACCAATTTAGCTTTCATGCCTAAAGCAGGACTAGAATTCAGAGATTTGAATTCTAGTCTGATGCTTTAACCACCAGACCAATCTGATTGTAGACCATATCTTTGAATAAAGCAAGGTTTCACTTAAATAAAAAATACAGTGAATTATTTAACATCATTGTTTATAATATATGGTAAACAAACATTGTATGTTATTATTATTTGAATAAGCCTTGCAATGACAAGCTGTCTGTTGTGGTTCGCCGGTAGCAGGTGTGGATGGCAGAGGTCTCTTGATAGCGAGGACTCAGACAAGGGGCCTGCGTGTGTTACAGGGATGGGACCAGGACTATGAGAGAGTGGGGTGCTGCCTTCAGAGTTTGTGGAGTCTGGCATCAGTGATACAGAGGACACTGGGGAGCCTGTGCCCAGTGCACATGCCCGCAGGGTTCCTCAAAGGAAAGAGCAGCTGAAGCAGCAAGGGTGACTCAGGAGTAAGGCTGGAAGGTGATGGCCCCTCCCATAAGAGATAAAACCAGCCCTTGGGGATGTGTTCTTTGCAGAAAGAAAAGAAGTTCTTTAGACTCAGAGTCCTCGTTGAAACCCTGCTTACTCCGGTTTGTTTTTGAAACTTCTGTCAATGGATATTTAATCAATAATTAGTCTTCTGTACTTGGCAGCCTTTTGCAACCTTGAAAGGGCTTGCTTTTGATATCAGCCAATTAGGTTTAAATGTCTCTTGGCTGGGAATGCACTGAATTCCCAGCGCCGCATTAAAAAGGTTTGCTTTTATAGTTTGTTTGTTTAATTTGAACAAGGCTTGGGTCAGAACACCGACCAAACCATTTTTGCAATATTGCCAGCATTGTTTATATACAAACTCCAAAATTTGCAGAGGTCTACATTTTGTCCATACACCTTGATAATACATATTGCACAAGGATATTCCCAAATATTCCAAGAAACAATATAAAAATGTTCTGTATGAAGTGAGATCCCTTGGGAGTTCTGCCTTTGGGTAACTATTATCCAATATCTTTATTAATGACAAGGGGAATGGAGTAGAAGTAACACATATCAATTTTGCAGATAATAGCAAAGTAGGGAGTCTGGCTAATATTTTAGAAGACAAAATTACATTAAGAACTGAATTGGAACATTGAATAAATTGAGTAATTTATCCAAACTGAATAAATTGAGTAATAAATTAGATTCCATTTCCTATGTACCAGATATTTCCATTTTGCTTCTCTATGTGTCGGTGAGTTCACAACTCACAACTCTTTAAAGGTTTTTGCATTCTTCATTTTCATTAGGATAGTTTTTCCCATGGTTTTGTTAATTCATTTTTCATTCTCTGTCAGGTGTAGTTTTCAACTTGTTTATCAACTTTTGCCTGAAATTTTTAAAATCTGTCTTCCTCAAACTGTAGTTAGTTGGAAGAAAACACCTTGATATGTCATTAAATGCAGTTTGTGTGTGTGTGTGTGTGTGTGTGTGTGTGTGTGAGAGAGAGAGAGAGAGAGAGAGAGAGAGAGAGAGAGAGAGAGAGCAACTATAATGAACCCAAGTTTAAAAACCTGTAACCCAATTTCTGAGTATTTTATGTTTAAGTTATGAATTGTAACCATCTCATTTCCATTTTATCACAGGGAGAAATCAAGAACAATTTCAAAATGCAATTACAGCATCTTATGCAATGTCATTAAAGGAAAAAAATAGTTAGGTCATTTTAGGCCATTAAAAGTTTCTTAGCAAACAAATGATCCATTATTCATGAAGCTCATCTTGAAAATTTCATTTCACCCAGATGCTGTTTTATTTTATTTCAGGAATAAAACACATTTATAACTGTGAAGCTAATGAGGAATGGGGATAGCACTGAAAACAGCAGGAGATGCACAGTTTGCAATAAGAAAAAACTGTCACAAGAGAGCTGACAAATATTAGAGGGCATTAATATTGAAAATGTACAGCATTGTTTAAAGAAAATAATGTACAATCCAATTATTTTTTATTCAGGTTGCTCTCAATCTTTGCTTTAAAAGAGAATTTCAATATATCATATTTTATCTAAAGACATATAAACTAAGTAGTTGTTAATCAGTTGATAAAAACATCAAAAGTTATGATTATTAGTACTGTAGTAATTCAGTTCAAAAGATCTGGCTGAAAATAAATATCTTTGTTCTATTCCTGAGTGAGAAGGAATTAGCCCAGAACTCATTCCATAAATTTACTTGGATGCTAGACAATGATGCTCTGGCATCTTTATGAGAAGTGTTAGATACAAAAATGTAGGTATTTTCAATATGTTCTGTTGCGAGACTAGAGTTCCATCTAATCATTGTTTTCAATAATTAATCTTACTAATTCAATAATGAAATGGCTGAATCTGCATTTGGGAATAATAAATGTAATTTTAAAATGAAATAATGTTTTAAAAATACCAGTTACATTTCAGATTACTTGAATCTTACCTCATACCTCATATCTTTTCAGAATAGCACAAACAAGAGGTAATCCAGCATATGAAATCATCATTAAATGTAGAAGTTACCATAATTGTAAGCATGCATACATTTTAATTTATATTCCACCATTTATTCAGAACTCAATGGCATACATAGTATTTGGTCTTCCAATTTCCACTCAAATTATAACCACTTGAGGTACATTAAACTGGGGGGGGGGGGGAGTTAGCGAATGAGTTTNGGGGGGGGGGGGAGAGTTAGCGAATGAGTTTTCAGGTCTGATAGTAAAACATGAGTCTCATTATTTCTAGTCCAGCACCTTAATCACTAAACCATGCTGATATTTTTTTTATTTGCAATTTCTCTCATCAACTCCAGTTCCCATCCTTTCAAGATTTGAATTATCTAAACCAGTGGTCACCAACCAGGGGGCGACTCAGATACCAGATACCAACTCAGATACCAGATGACAGAAACACAGATCTCTAAATGAATCTGTGATGTTGTGGGCAACTCAATCTGCCTGCCTGCTTTGCCTGTTTTTGGGTAAAAGTTGCTCTAAAATAAAAAATTCAATATTTACATATTTATAATATTTACATACAAGCCATGCCCAGCCAGTCACATGACCACTGAGAGCCACACCCACAAATTAGGTCACCTCCAGGAACCAGTTGTTAATTTAAATCCCACCCCTGCCTCTGTGTGCTTGCGTGTGTATGAGACAGAGACAGAGGGAGAGAGAGGTTAGACCAGATTTCTCTCTCTCTCCCTCCCTCTCTCTCCCTCCCTCTCCCTCTCTCTCCCACCGTCAGCAAGCCACCGTCAGTCAAAATTCATATTAGTGATCCCCGGGATTTAAAATTATGAGTTTGGTGATCCCTCCGATCCAAAAGGTTGGTGACCCCTGGTTTAAGCAATGCTATAAGGTATGCTAATCCAATAAATGAATCTCAGAATGTACGGAGCATGTGTAGGTTATTGATGTCAGTGTCCACCCACTATTACTGATTTATAGCATAAAATAATCACCCTAGTACTCAGGTAATTCACTGTTATCTAAACACTAAGCCTTATGGAAACAGTAACATGTTTAGGGTACTCAAACAATGTGACATTACTTGCCATATACGATATTTTTTGGTCTATAAGACGCACCCCCCCAAAAGGGATGGAAATAGCTGTACAACACATCCAGTTCATTTAGAAGTGATGAATACTAAAGATAGTCCAAAACTGAAATGCTTTTTCTCACTCAGAAAAACTTTTTCTCACTCATTTTAGAGCAAATATTGTCGAAGCCCCGGTTTAAGGTATTCATAACCTTGATCATAACCTAGTTATAATGCAAGCATAATATTTTCTTCTTAAAAATAGCATTTATGTCTACATACATTTTCAGTAGGTTAATAATTTGAAAGTTATAAATTATACAAGTATAATTTCAGAAGTTTATTTTAGCAGGTATTACTTCCAGATAAGAATGTTCAAGATTGCAACTTGAATAACATACTACTCACTGTGAAGATAATTATTTTCCAAGTATATTTTACATCAAGTTTTAAAAAACTTTCACAATATAAAATAAAACCACAAAAAGTGTGATATGTGAGTTGTTTTAATATTTTTTTAAAGTTTCTAGAACAAAAAAACCAGAGGCCTTAGACCAAATATATCTCCTACACTAGAAAGAATTTGCATAACTAATGTTTTTGATGAAAGGGGCATTGGTAGACTTACCAGTGAACGCCCTTTCTAGACACGCTGTAAGAGAGTCCAGCATTGGGATATGACTCCACCATCTGATGTCATAGAGCTGAGTCTGCCACTATAAAAAGCGAGCCTCTGCTGACAGCCCCAGCTTTTCTGGCGAAGAATCTTGACAGACTTAGATTGTCTCTGGAATAAAACACAAACACAATGAGAATAACCCATCCCCAGAGGGCGACCAGACGGTCACAGGGAGGGGCTGAATTCTCTTGAAGCGTGTCTAGAAGGGTGTTCACTGGTAAGTCTACCAACACCCCTTCTCTACCACACTGCTTCGAGAGTCCAGCACTGGGACATACCAAAGCCTGTATGCCCCAGGGAGAGCCTCCGCCTGGTCCAATCAATCTGACACTGGAAGCACCCTCTATAGTACCCTTCGTCCGAATGCTGCTTTTGCAGATGCAAAGGAATCCAGCGAATAGCACTGGATAAATGGACAAATGCTTACTGCCACTTTCTGCTTACTGCCATAACAGAAGCAGAGGAACTGGTGATGAGGGGTCCAGATTGGAATATGGAGGTAAGTCTCCGTGAGATCTATGGAAGAAAGGAGATTGCCCTCTCGGACACTCTGAAGACTAGAGTGTAGTGTCTCCATCTTCAAGTGCCTGTAGGGAATGAATCTGTGATCGAGGATTGCTTTCCACTCTCTCAAGGCCTTTAAGATAACAAAGAGGCGGGAGTAGAAACCCAACCTCTGCTCAACCATAGGAATCATCTCTATGGCTCTGATGTTCACCAGGTGTTGGATGGCCGATTCCATGAGGGCCCATTTGGATCAGTCCTTAGAGATGGGACAGCAAACACAAAACATTGGAGGAGGGGAGAGAAACTCGAGGTGAAGACCAGATGACACCATCCCAACAATCCAGGTGTCCATTGTTGATTCCTCCCATCTGGATGCAAAAAAGCTCAGGCAACCTCCAGAGTGGATGCAGTTACTTAGAGCATCTGAATGAAAGACCTCCTGCCCCTCAAAAGGGCTGCTTACCAGAGAACTGTTGTCTGGCTGCACAGTCCAGGTGTTGTTCCTGGCGAGGCGGGAATGTTTTCTGGGTGCAATGGAAATGTGGGTTGGCGTCCTGATGGAAGGTGGGAAGCCTGGAGTATGGCGTCTGCCAGAATTCTGACCTTTTGCTGGTTGGCAACAGCACCTTTCATCCCTGGTCTCCACCAGGTACGATTCCAAGGCCGTTCCGAAAAAGTTCTCCTGGAGCATGAGGCAGCACTTGCACTGAAAGTTGGTCTGCGAGTTGCACATCCAGAGGAGGCGCCTTGCAGATACAGAGGAAGCCATCGCCTTTGACGCGAATCTAGCAGAGCTTAGCATAGTGTCAACTGTGAATTCAGCAGCAGCAATTATTTTGTTGAGGTCTTGGTGGGCCCTGACGTCAGTGCTGGGTAGCTGGTCTTGAAGTTGGTGTCACCAGCGTATGGCTGACCTCCTAAAGAATGAAGCCTTGGTGGAGGCTTTTACCGCCCAAGCTGCAGACTGGTACGTGCATTTCAGAGTTTGCTCTGATTTTTAGTCCTCAGGCCTCAAGACAATTTCCGGCTCCAAGGGGGTTCCAGAGGAAGCAAAGGTGGCTACCACTGGGGGATCAACAGTTGGCACTGCTAGAGCATTGGCCAGAGAGGGTCCCACATTGAAGAATCTTTTGTCTTGTGATGAGGAGCAGGGCCCTGACAAGTGAGCAGTGCATTGATAACTCACCAAATCCAAAAATAAGAGTGGCGAGGGGAACACCTCATTTGCACTATGGGCTTGGAGAATAAAGAGTCCCTTTGGGCAGTGAGGTTCACTGGGGTTCAGATACCACCTCCTCCAGGCTTAGTTGCACAATAACTATAGCCTTTTGAAGAAGAGGCCTAAATAAAGAAGGTCTAAAAACAGGCTCTGTTGTGGGCTGCTCCAGTCTACTTTCTTCTTCGAAAGATGGGGGTCCTTGAATTCCTCTTCCTTCTCCTCTGACCCAGAACATCTGCTGTGCTCTGAGGGGTATGAGGAGCCTCTTTCTTCCTGTCCTCCCAGTTAGGGAGATGGGAGATACATGAAATCCAGGGGTTTGGAAGTTACCCTCTGAGGAAGGTGGTTTCCCTGGTAGAAGGTAGGAAGGATACTGGGGGGCCCCCTTGCTGATCGGAGATGCTGGAACCCCTCAATGATTCCCTGTCTGCCACAGAGACCATAGATTGTATATCTTGGAATCTATTGTCTTGAGGGGAAACCATAGGTCAAAGCCCTGCCACAGTAAAGAAGCTTTCACCCTGGGCTTATATCCCCCTTGGGGCAAAAAACCCTGAAGGTTGTAAATTCCAATATCCCAATTAGCAGGCTTGAAGCTAGGCCCAGTCCTGCTAAAGACTTGGGGAATGGAGGCCTCATCACGCCTCTCAGGGGACCATGCCTGAAGGTGGCTTGCTAACTACCTTCTGACCCTAAAGTTCCTGGGGCCTGATCAGTATAGGTCTGAGAGTCTCCTGACTGTGAAAGGTGGAAATTTTTGGTAAAGTGTTTTTCCAGTGCGTGTCTCCACTTTTCAGCTCTGAGTTCTGACTTTGAAGTTTTCTTGGCCCTGCTGCTTCCCTATTGGCTGAAAGGACTCTTGAATGCTTTCTCTTGAGAGGCCTTCTTGACACTTCTGGGCCTTGGGTAACCTGCTGGCCTGATGGTCCTGGCTGGGACCAATCATTCTCCATTTCTCAATTAACAACACCAGAGATGCTGTCTTCCACCACAGGGTGTCTTCTGAGATGGAGGCCAGACAGAAGGAATCACTGCTTTGAGGCCCAATCAAAATGGCACACGAAAGAACTTGATCCTAAAATGGCTGCCAGCCATGAGGTAGGAGGCTTTTGAGGAACGACATTTGCAGGCCTGGATCTTGAGGCCTCACTCTCAGGGGTAGCTGTCAGGCTAGACAACTTGAGGGCTGGCAGTTGCAGGTCTTCGACTGCCTTCCTGTCGGGAATTTGCCCCTCTCTGCTTCCAGAATGCCAGCTGGGAGGCATGATAGGGATTGGGCCTAGCTCGCTGAGGGACCGTGTAGGAGGCCCGTCGATTCCTCCTCCTACCTGAGGTCCAAATTGTGCTCCGAGAGATGCACGCTGCAGAATACCCACATGGTTGATCTCCAGGCTTAAAGGCTTATATATGAGCCGCGGGTCAAAGAATGGCAAGCGGCAAGCCTTGTAGTATCCTGTAAATGGTAACTACCATGCTGGGACAACTAATCGGCGCAGGAGACAGAGTCCCTACTCTCTCTGCGAGCGCAGCTCTACCGGGTCCCTGGGAGCTGCACTGATGTTATCTTGTTTGCTTTTTCCTTTTTTTTGTAGCTAAGAAGATCGCTATCTTTTAGTTCCAGAGACAATAGCTCTTAATGTCAAAGAGCTGAGTCAAAAAGCCGGGGCTCTCAGCAGAGGCTGGTTTTTTATAGTGGCAGACTCAGCTCTATGACATCAGAGAGTGGAATCATATCCCAATGCTGGACTCTTGAAGCAGTGTGGTGGAAAAATGACAGCTTAAACATCAACTATTTAACATTATATTTTTCTAACTAGTATAATTATTCATTATTGGAACATGATGCAGTATGGAAATTTTCTTACCTTGAATTGGTTTTGTATGCTCTTGGATTTCACAGCGAGCAGATCCTGTAGCTACATCCCAAACAATTATCTTTCCACTGGCATCAGCAGTAGCCAAACGCAAAGCATAAGGTGATCCAATATTGTGATGGTAGTTTTCTTTAGCCCATTTAACCTTAAGACAGGTAAGTAAAGTTAGTAGTCATTTAAAACACTTAAAAGCATTTGTTATTGGATCTCAGATAGTGAAGTTCATTACAAATTGAAACAGACTGATTTATGGCATTTATAATTTTTAATGCAGAAAATATAATAAATTGAAAAATAAAATATCAGTCTAAAAATCTATATTAGTCCTCAACTCAAAAAACCTATGCCTGCTAAAATTGAAATTTTAATAAATTTTTGTATAACTTTCTCTCTTTGCCAAATAATCCACAGAAATTTAGGTATATTGTAAAACTACATAATGTTTATCTACTGGAAAAGAGAAATCTTAACAGTGAAAATAAGGTATCAAGTTTCAATAGAATGGCTGACTAAAATCAAGAATATTCCTCTAAAGAAATCAGACTGCAAAATACAATTTATGAAAGGACATTTGTTAAATAGTAAAAGGCAAATGGGGTTAAAACATCATAAATCATTTTTATGAAAAATCTTAGCTAATTTTGCTGGTATAAGAACCTTTCTTTTCCAGCATTCTAATGATTCTTTTCAATGTACCTTGACCACAGCAGCTTTGTGCTTTTCCAAAACCTGTACGGTCTGAGCTGTTTTGGAGTCTATCACCAGAATGAGAGAATGGCATCCATATGCAATCAATCCCTGCCAGCCCCTACATAAATAGTAATTGTAATATTAAATACACACAAAAAATCATTTTGCTCAATCTTCACAGAAATCTATGTTGCTGAAATGGCAGACGACAAATAAAAAAAATCTACTTGTTATTAAAATGTTGAATCATTAATCATTTGCATTTACCCTGACAGTGTATGCACCGGAGATAAATTGCTTGTGTATCCAATAACACTTGGCCAATAAAGAATATTGTATTGTGTTGTATTGAGTTCTTGAATAACTCTTAATGTGATTCAAATACATCTTTTCCAGACTCAGAAAACATCCTGGTAAAATAACTGGAAAAGTATATTAGCTATAGTTCTTATTCATCAACATTCTTCTCATTCTTGTGCCATTTGCTTCATAGTAATTGAATAAAACCTTTTATTTCTCCATCATCTTACTATGTATGTTTCACTATACTGTACTTTAACCAATGGTTACCATGTTTGCAAAATTTTGTAACTGGTGTCATCAAAAATAATCCCAACTATTTTAGAGTCCCCAAACCAGTTCTTGCAATATCCTATCAAAAGTCTCCTTCCCTCTTTCACTTTTAATTGCAGGACTTACAAACTTAAGGATACTGTTTTTCTTATAAAGGCATTTTTAAGGTATCTTACAGTCTGGAGCAGAATTTAACCAGGCTTTGATGTGAAGCAAACTAAAGAAAATTTCTATAAATGTACATATGTGTATATATAAATAAAGCAGTATATTTGTTCAACAATATTAGCAATGAACCTACATAATAACAATGTAGTTGTTTTGAATTGAGATAGTTTTTAATTCTTCTTTTGTTTTTAATCTCTTGTTGATATGCAGAACCCAAACGAAATAAATAAGTAATTACCAGGCATTTATCATTATCAAATATAATTTACATTACACTAGTTTTTAACCAAGAATTTTAAGCCCACCTCATGTGATTAGACTGCAATATAAATATTCCAAATTAAAATGAAATCTTCACAATGTCTCCCCCTTTCCCATCAGAAAGGAACAATATAACACTGCAAATAGCAAAACTTTTGGTGAAGGCCAATATTCTCCTCCCCTAGATTTTGATCTAGCTCTCAGATGCCATTGCACATTTCTCTGTTTTCAGTCCAACTTAAGGCATAGGATGTTTTTTCTTTTTTTTTGCGACACATGGAAAGCTTCTAACAGCACTGATGTCCATGTCTGTCCACTGTCTCTTCATATCATAGCACAGACATTAGTGCTGTGTAGTTTAAGCATATGTCTCACTTCAAAATAGGCTCATGAAATCATTCAGGTGGCTTTCTTCTTGCGTTGCCTTCAATAACCATAATACTCAACCCAAAGCTGCTTTTTCAAGAGGCAACTGGACGTTCTGGTTTTTCTTTGAAGACATTTCACTTCTCATCCAAGAAGCTTCTTCAGCTCTGACTGGATGGTGGGGAAGGGAAGGATTTGCACTCCATGCAGACAACCAGAACGTCTAGTTGCCTCTTGAAAAAGCATCTTTGCGACAACCATGACCTCGATAGCTGAGAATCTCCATAGACATAATATTCAACATTTTGGTCACGTTTCCAACAGGTCACGTCTGCCTATATTACAGATGCGATAATTCCCAAATGCAGGGAGATAGATCTTTGGAAGGGCATCCCACTAAGCTTTATGGGACTTCTGTGATGATGATGATAATAAGAATTCATAATCTGCTTCTTAACTCTTCAAAAAATAATATTCTACCCAGTTCCGCTCCCAGTTCGTCCGCATGCATACCCTAAAATTACCGTCCATTCCCCCGACGTCCACTATTTTTTTTCTACTTACCAGTCTGCTGCTCCTCTATTCTGAGGGTTAAGGGCCCCAGTGAGGGTCCGAGCCGAAAGTTTGATATTTACTATGTAAGGCTGCATGACCGAGGAAAAAAACAAAAGGACGAGTGAGCTAAAGCGGCCGACGGCTGAAATCCAGGAAATACACTCTCCTCGGTTGGGGCGCCTCTAATCCTTATCCCTAACTGGTCCGACTTGCCCCGCTCGCTCAAGAAGTTTGGTTCCACCGGCGTTTACAAAAACGAAACCAAACAAAATGAAACCAGCGACAGGCAGGCCGGGCGCCTGAATCGATTCGTTTGCGCATGCTCAGTGAAAGAGCTCTTACCAAGCCTTCAGTTTGTGTCTCTCTTGTTTCTGTTGATGGATTGTGCTTGCGCAGTCAAAGGGTAAACCTTGCTTTCCGTTATTCAAGGGAGGGAAAGAAGGAATACATGGTTTGCAATACCTGTACAGTTAATATTATTATTGCCTCAATATTGGGAGAATCCAGTGAGGCAAACTCAGGTTAAAATCATATCATCACAAATTAGAATAAATCCCGATGAACATATTTTGAAATTAATTACATAGAACTGTCTTGTTAATTCTTTACCTGGGAGAAAAGCAGTGGATTTGTTAACTATTTTATTAATCCAAACTAATAAACACAAACTGTCTTCAACAAGTATAGATAAAAAGATGTGTTTATTGGCTTTCATCTTTTTTTCTCCAAAAAGACAAATACTACTTTTATCTGAAAATCATTTATTTTCCAAAAAAGAGTGTATTAATCACCAATTGAAAGTTCTGTTGTCTGATGGAATAGAATGCTACTTAATACAAGTGGTTATTTTTATGCTGTTCAATGTGTTTTATTTGCTGTGGTTTCATATGTATGTATACATATTACAAGTAAACAGCCATAAATTATACATAATTTGCATCTTCATAGTGAAATAAAATAGATGGTGGTGATGGTGAGGCAATATATATTAAGAAGGGTCATATTTGTTATTTGGACTCTTTGAATCACAATTCCATTCAATTGATATATTCTGCTGCTATATATATTTAAGATTCTTTATGGTTTAGTATATACATATTTTACAAAACAAACTATGAAATAAGTATAAAATAAGTAAAATATTGCACACGAGGAAAAAAGAACAGACTCCAGGAATTTCCATCTGGCAGTGAAAAGTCTTCACATTAAGACTATTATGCAAATACTGAAAATTTAAGCCCCTGAAATGATTGCTTGCTGAAGCAAATATTGACAAAAAAGCTTGTAAACTCCCACTGGCTTCTAATGCAGCTTGACATACTGCAAATACTCAGTTTGCCAAAGCAAAGACAGATTTTGCAAAGCATGAAAACAAATGTTTGCTGGTGTGGGCTAAACACATATTTATGTTTTTAAACAGAAAATGTGTGTTAAAATCTGTTCTTCCATAAGAAGGGTATGCAACTTGTAGCTTCAAGACACACACAATTCATTTTCACAATCCCTACAATATCCTTGATTATGCCACCCAAACTTGATATATAATGTCATGAGAAGTATCACGAGGATAAGATTAATGGTATTTTATATTAAAATGAATATTGTTATTAGTTGAAAATGTTTTTTAAAAAGAATTTAATGTCACAAGCATTTCTGCATGGTATCCTTAAGATGCACAATCAATTCACAGTTTAATCTTATTACCCTTACTCTGAACTGAGAACTTTTTACATATTTGCCATTTTTCTGTGATTGGCATTGGAGGATTGAGTGATTATCAACAATAATACAGATACATATTAATAGAGTTGGAAGGGGCCTTGTAAATCATCTAGTCCAAGCCCAAGCCCAAGCCCAAGCCCAAGCCCAAGCAGACTCTACATCATTTTTGACAGTCCAGTCTCCTTGAAAGCTTCCAGTGATGAAGCTCCCACACCTTCTGGACACAAGATGTTCCATTGATTGATTGTTGTCACTGTCAGAAAATGTCTCTTTTTTTCCAGATTGAATCTCTCTTTATTCATTTTCCATCCATTATTCCCTGTTTGATCTTTGGGTGCCTTGGAAAATAGCTTGACCCCTTCCTTTCTGTAGCAGCCCCTCAAATATTGGAACACTGCTCTCATGTCTTCCCTGGTCCTTCTTTTCAGTAAACTAGACATGCCCAGTTCCTGCAACCATTCATCATATGGTCTGTCAGCTGCCATTATTATCACTTTTCAGCATTTAGACCAAAGGTCTTCAAACTTGCCAAGTTTGAAGACCCTTGGTCTAAATGCTGAAAAGTGATAATAATGGTCTAAAGACTTGTGGATTTAATGGTCTAAAGACTTGGTCTAAAGACT
The DNA here is from genome assembly GCA_004320025.1 of Laticauda laticaudata. Classification (NCBI taxonomy): domain Eukaryota; kingdom Metazoa; phylum Chordata; class Lepidosauria; order Squamata; family Elapidae; genus Laticauda; species Laticauda laticaudata. The sequence continues at coordinate 67,540 of BHFT01010265.1, forward strand.
TGTGGATTTCAACTCCCAGAATTCATGAGCTAACATGCCTGGAGGAGGGATTCTGGGAGTTGAAGTCCACAAGTCTTAAACCTGTCAAGTTTGAAGACCTCTGGTTTAGACTAAGATCAAGTATAATGTGAATGTAATTGTCATATTAACTTTGTGTTTGATAGAAAAAGTTAAGTAAGAAACTTATATCTAAATTCTAAAAAAAATAATTTTCTGTTCAGTTTCTGCCAGATTTTTAGAACTTAACAAGGTTTGTGTGATTTGAAAGCCAGTTCAAAATTAACATTAGGTCATCTGTTCCTAATAGGAAAAGGCTGGTTTGACCTTTGACTGAAGATTATGAAAAGATCAGACAGATGAAAGTTATAAAAGTTTTTTATGGAAGATTTGGAAGAAGTGTTCTGCTTCAGTGTGATTCTTGGTAATCTTTGGCCAGTGCTATGAATAATTAATGGAAAGCTAGAGTCTCATCTTCTGTGTATGGTCTTGTTTCAATAAGCTGTTTACAAAGATGACTGTTCTGTTTTGTTGCACTTCAATAAACTAATGTAAAACAAGGTGACAGCAATTTTGTAAAATTTAGTCATTTGGAGAATTATACTACACTGTAATTGGCAGGTTTAATCCTTTAGATGGAAAGAAACAAACACATTTTCAAAATGCTGCTTTGGAAAAAAAATGGATTATTCTGTTTCCTGGACAACATGTTATTGTCTAGAGGTACACAGCCCTTTGTGTGGACTTTGTTATATAAGCTTCTGAGAAGGGTTATACACTGTATAACATAGGCATTTGTCTTGTGCAAGGTGTCTTTCCTCTTTTAACACAGGTATGCAGCCATAGCAATGAAAGGCAATTCAAAAAGAAAGTAATCCATGTTAATTTAAAACCCTTCTTCAAAGGTGAGAATTTGGTTTCTCCACGAAAGACTGTTAAATAGGAGGCTTCCATAAAAAAGCAAAATATACCCTTACAGAAAGATTTTCCAAGTTATTCTAACCACATGGAAGAAGAATATTGCTAACATTCACAGGAGAGCACTAGCCTCTTATGGAGAAACTGTTACGTTGTCACAACTTTTTTAAAAAACATGGAGAGTTTGAGTTTATATGAACTTTGTTAAAGGGCCAGTCACATTGGCTGACAGATGCAAAACGTATGTAAAAAGGACACAGCGGACAAGAAAATGTTCCATCCGTTGTTATCCGCTCTCAAAAGTGCCCCGAATTGCATAAGCAGAGCGGACAACAACAGAAAGGAACGGACGGGGGAGGATGTAGCCAGAATGTAAAGCGGATGCTCCATGGAAGCCTAGCGAATGGAAGCGGATGGAAGCGGATGGCACATCCGCAGGGCTTCCAGGGAAGCACAGCGAAGCGGACGCGCAGCAGAAGGAGCGGATGCAGAACGGATGCTGAGCGGATACAGCGGATGCAGAGCAGAAGCCTAGCGGATGCCTAGTGGATGCAAAGTGTTCATTCACATGCGGGGAGGATGCATTGGTCAGCCCCGCAGATATAAAGGGAAGCAGCTCGCAAGCAGGTCACCATTCAGAGGAAAGACCTGCTGCCAGACACAGCTCCAGCCAGCCAACAACCATGGGAAGAAGAGAAAGCCTCTGCATCTGCTGCCAGCCCTGGCAAGAAGGACAGGGCATCATCCACCCCAGGCCCTGACTCTGCTTCTGCTGGGGCTTCTGCTGCTCAGGCTGACTCTTCTGGTGCTGGAGCTTCTGCTGGCGCTGCTCCCTGGTGCTGGGAGCTTCTGCTGGGGCTTACTTCTGCTGGTGCTGCTCCTGGTCCTGCTGGTGCTCCTGGTGCTCCTGGTCCTGCTGTGCCCTGGTCCTGCTGGTCCTGCTGGTGCTTATTCTGCTGCTGCTGATCCTGGTGCTGCTGGTGCTTACTCTGCTGCTGCTGATCCTGGTCCTGCTGCTGCTGCTGGTGCTCCTGGTCCTGCTGGTGCTGCTGGTGCTTACTCTGCTGCTGCTAATCCTGGTCTGCTGGTGCTGCTGGTGCTTGCTCTGCTGATGATGATCCTTGGTGCTGCTGGTGCTGCGGTCCTGCTGATCTCTGCTTTGTGTGCTACTGTTGTTGTTGCTGCTGCTGGTGGTGGTGGTGTGGAGGAGCAGCCCTACAACCTTGAAGCCCCTCTGATGAGGGCCCAGATGGCCCTGCCAGAGGGAGGAAGATGCATACACGTGAACGAGAATGGGAGAGAAGGCAATACTCCATCGAAGAGGAACATGAGGATAAGTGCTGGAATGGCTGAGGGAGAACGAGTATCTTTGGCGGAAGGGACACAGGCTCTATCGAGACACACAAAAGGAAGCAGGCTGCTTGGAGAGAGAAGGCGGAGAGCCTGGGCTACACTTCAGAGGTTCTCCTCGGCTGGTGGAAGCACATGAACACCTGGTATGAGAAGCTGCACCTCAAGAAATCTGGCCAGGCCATGGACAAGCTGACGGACCAAGAGACCTATGTGATGGCCAAGTGCAGCTTCTTGGAGGGTGAGATCCACCACTGAGGAGCAGCCCCTCTGACAACCCTCTCTCTCAGGCAGACCGCAGAGAGCCAGTCCTCTTCTGGCCAAGAGTCAGCTCCTGTGTCCAGGCAGGTATCTATGGAGCGCCCCACGACGGAGACCCCCCCGACAGCTGCACTACCGTGGTGGAGCGCATGGACGACCCCCTGACACAGTGGGAGCAAGGAGAGGGCACTTCCACCAGAGACCAACACACATCCACCCCCAGCTCCACCTCCACAGAAAGCAGGCAGAGAGCCAGACCAGAGGGGCAGAGCCACACTGTCCTGCTGGAGATCAGGGACACCATCAGAAGCAGCGTAGATCTCCTCTCTCAGCTGGTACACACTGACGTCCCATCCTCCAACTGCAAGCCCTTCCTCACCTACGTCAACCAGACATGTCCGAAATCACAGTACCAGGTGATCAAGGACAGGATCACCGGTCTTCTTCACAACCCTCCAGACCTAGCTGAACCTGCTCCCACCCAGTCCAGGTCTGCTTCTCCACCTCAGGTGATGTCACTGCCCTTCCAAGACTTTCCACAGGCCCTCACCTACCAAGGCTACGGCTACCAGGAGTTCCAGCAGCACAGGAAGGGGCTCTTGACATCACAGGACTGAGCCAGCTCTCTGAGAGCTTCCTCCACACACCATCCCCTGTTGTCCTCTCGGGGCCAGGCACACCCAATGACGCTCAGACCAGCACTCCAGCAGCAGCCACCTCCACAGCACTTGGACCCTTCACCCCTGAGACTGGGCACGCCTCAGAGTGACTAAGAAGAGTGCCAGAGACTGGGTTGCTACCTGATGATTTATCTTTGCTTGGGACACTTGGGTCATTTTGCTTTTACAACTTGTTATTAATAAAGATTATCTTTGCTTCACACATTTGCTTCATTTATTTTAGTCATTAAAGTCTTTGTGGAAACTTTTAGAAATGGTTTAAGCCTTTGCATGCTTGTGGGATGGTAAGGATAGCAGTGGGATGGGCAGGGATACCTTTGGGATGGGTAATAGCTGTGGGATGGGCAGGGATACCTTTGGGATGGGTAATAGCTGTGGGATGGGCAGGGATACCTTTGGGATGGGTAATAGCTGTGGGATGGGTTAGGATACCTGTGGGATGGGTAAGGATAGCAGTGGGATAGATAAGCCTCCAGTGCAAGCACAGCGGGACTGTATGGTCCACCCTCCAGGTGCCACACCTTTGGCCCTTTATTATCTATAACAATGTAATCATTGATCCACAACATTTCAACATAAACACAACTCTTTATTAAATGCCCTGTTCATTGTAGGGCCAGTCAACATACATGGCGCAATCTCATCAGTTGATTAGACAGGCTGAAGGAAGCATCCATTAATCATCTACCATCCTGTCTTTGTCACTCCACTGCTCCAGCTAGGGAGTTGCACCAGTGTTTCAGGAGGTTGCACTGCTTTCTTCCTTCACGTGAAGCTCTGTTGGGGCCTTGCACATCCACAGTATCTATCAGGTTTCGCTTGCCTCCATTCACCAGGCTCCATGTCCCCATTGCCTTGTTGGAGGTCCACAAGCCTGTTCTGCAAGACTGGGTACGGGTGCGATGAGATTGTGCAGGATGCAGCAAGCTTCCACGATCCTCCTCACGGTCTGTGGGCAATGCTGCATAGTGGTGAGAAGTACCTGGAACCTGTTGGCCAGGATGCCAAAGGCGTTCACACCCGCCTTGCCCTGGACAGCCTGTAGTTGAAGATCCTCTCTTCACGGGTGAGGCATCTGGAAGTGTAGGACTTCATGAGGTAGGTTCTGAGGAGAAGGCGTCATCCCCCACGATGAAAGTAGGGCACATCTTGTGTGTCGTTGGACAGGGGGTCTGGATCTGGGAAGCCCATGATGAGATTGCGTTCCAGCCCCTCTTTGAGGTGACTGGCGTTGTAATACCTGGGCATCTGAAGATGAGCCGTTGCCTGAAGCATCGATGTACATGAACTTGTAGTCAGCATCGACCATGGAGAAGAGGATGATGCTGAAGAAGCCCTTGTAGTTGAAATAAGTGGACCCTGACTTGGCTGGAGCTTTGCAGGCCACGTGCTTCCCATCTATGGCTCCAACGGTGTGGGGGAAGTTCCACTTCTGATACCACTGCTCTGCAACTTTCTTCCAGCCTTCTTCAGTGGAGGGGCACTGGAGGAGCTCCTTCAGGTATTCTTCAATGATGGCCTGCACCACTTCTCTGACCACAATGCTGATGGTGTTGTGTGGCATCCTCCAGCCGTACTGCATGTTCCTGTATGTGGTCCCTGAGGCCAGGTGGTGCAGAGTCAGTGCCACCTTGAGCCCAGGGTCCAGGTGGGCCGGAGGTTGGTGCTCTGCTTGGTCAACCTGGGTCTCAGCCACTCCACAACTTCGTCAAACATGGCTGGTGGCATCCTCATGAAATTCTGGAATGCACGAGGGTCTTCGTTCCTCAGCTCCACCATCAGCTTGTTATACAGTCCGTACTCTGCTCTTCTGGTGATCCATCTTCGGACCCAGACACTTCTTGGCCGCCTCCTTTTCTTTGCGTAGAACAGGTGAAAGAGCCTGTAGATGGCTTCGCACTGTTGTAGAATGATGGTGGCTACCAAAGGGAGTGTGTGATGATCCATGGTGGAGATGACTGGATGCTGTGGAAGAGCAAGAGCCAGGTGAAGGCTGAAGAGGTCTGCACAGCAGGGATGCTGGACTGAAAGTGAGATTCAGGTGAGTTCCTCCCCTTTTTATAGGAAATATAGGTTTTCCACTTGGTGTCCTTTTGCATCCTCTAGGCATCCTGCAGACATCCTAAATATCCGAGATACGTCCCCTCTGCGAATGTTTTTTCTGTTTTAATGCTTTGTATGCAAGCTGCATCCGCTTTCATCCTTTCTCCGTCCGTGCTTCTAATGCTTTGTGTCCGTACCTCGTCCGTTTCGCTTCCTCCCTGTGTCTGTTTTCCGCTGGAGCAGATTTGAGTTGCGTGGATGCGCAGCGGATGCCTAGCGGACATAGCGGACGCGTAACGGATGACGACGGATTGTAGAACGGATGTTCCCCGTATGCGTTGCGGATGCAAGCGGACGCGTTGGATACATTTTCCGCTCAAAAAGTTTTGTGCAGCTCAAAACTTTTTGAGCGGATGAAAAGTCAGTCGACGGATCCTGGATGGATAGAGAGGATGAAAAACAGACACAGTGAGTACAGAACAGAAGCATCTCATTAACCAACGGATGGCAACTGTTTCTCTCCATTTTACATCCTCTTTCCATCCATTGGTGCTGTGTGACAGGGGCTTAAGATACCAATACATCAGTGGTGGGGTTCAATTTTTTTTGCTACCGGTTCTGTGGGAATGGCTTGGTGGGTGTGGCAAGGGAAGTATTCTGTAAAATCTCCAGTCAGAGGTGGTATTTGCCAGTTCTCTGAACTCCTCAAAATTTCTGCTACCAATTTTCCAAAACTGGTGAGAACTGCTGAATACCACCTCAGCAATACATCATGGCATGATGGGTTGTGTGTTGCTCAGATTTTCTTTTGATGCAGCAAAGAGGTAATCTTATGACTTATGATTGGTTGCTTAGTAATCATTCAAAGTTACAAAGGACTCCCTTAGGGTACTTATGTTCTGGATTTGAACTTCTCATTTGACCCCTATGATCATATGACAGCAATTTGAGTGCTCAGCAAGTAAGCCATTTGCAGCATCTCACAGACACATAATCATATTTTGTGATGTTTTTACTGAAAACCAGCATTTACTTCCAGTTTTGCCAAAATTGCACCCATAAAGAAACAGGTTTGTTTAACAACCATGCCATTTGCTTAATCACTGCTACAAAAATGATTGCCAATTCAGGTTGGTGGGTGACCCAGTTTATGTTCATCACAAGCTACAACCATGATGGGCAAGCTCCATTAGAGTTGTAAATCAAGGTTTATCTATACAACACTAATTTGTGCCATTAGTAAGCAGATAGCCATGTGGAGGCCATGGTGCTGCATGGGGTAAGATGCTGGGCCTGAGCACTGCTAAGGTCAGCGGCTCAATTTCTGTGAGTGAATAAACCACTTGAGGACAAGAAAGGGGCCTGCCCTGATTGCCTACCAGCATTCCGGCATCCTGCAGATAAAGATAACACTGTCTGAAAAATTTCCTTTCAGAGAGGCAGCCAGCCATGTCAGCGGTCCCTGGCTAACATGTGCCATATGCTTAAAAAAAAAAAAAGGCATGTGGATGGGAATTTGCATGTTGTGGCAAGCTTTTGACTAGATTGGACAATTCTTCAGTTAATTCTTCCTTAATTCAGTTCAGATCAGTGGTGGTATTCACATTTTTTTAATTACCAGTTCAGTGGGCATGGCTTGGTGGACATGGTGTGGCTTGGTGGGTGTGGCATGCAGGAAGGATATTGCAAAAGGATATTGCAATAGATATTGCAGAGGAAGAATGTTGCAAAATCCCTATTTCCACCCCATTCCAGGGGAAAGATACTGCAAAATCTCCATTCCCTCCCCATCCCATTAACCTACTTTCCAGCTCTGTTCTCCTGTGAAGGGCAACAAAAGAAGACTCAGCTGATCAGCTGAGACTTCGATCAGCTGGGACTCGGGAGGCAGCAAATAGATGGGGGCAGGGCCAATCAGAGGTTGTATTTACCGGTTTTCTGAACTACTCAAAATTTCCACTACTGGTTCTCCAGAAGTGGCTGAACACCACCTCTGGTTCAGATATACAAAGGGTGCATGGAGGGGGGGAATTCTCTGGATCAAGTTGAAGATGTCATAACCTTCTGTAAAGCCACACTATTCAAGGGTACCATAGTATCACTGCAAAGCCTACAAAATGTCTGTTCTTATTCTTAGCTTAAATTCAGATAAGTTGCATAAATATAGTGTTGAGGTAATTCCCCGTTAGGAGAATGAGCGCATGCAGGGAGACATATTTGAGAGTAGTGTTGGAATAATACACACAGAGCACACAGATACACTGTACAGTAAATGTAGGTTTTTACTTCCAGAAATGTTAAGCAAAGTCCAAAATAGGCAGTCCAAAGTCATTCACAGGTTAAATCAGTCAGTTTTCACTCCAGGGATAATTCAGTAACAAAGTCCAGTGTCAAAAACAGTTCAGTATCAGACTTACATCAAATCCAGTAGTATCAGTCAATTAGGAAAAATGGAGCAACGGCAATACTTTCCAACAGAAGGAAACAAAGATACACTCTCTTCTGAGACTCAGACTAAGACAATCCAGGTTTCTGGGTCCATCTTATGGCCATTTGAGAAACCACACCCAATTGCATGCTTTTGCATTCCCTTAAAGAGACAGTATTAAAATGTCTATCCTGGTTTATATATTTCTAACCCAAATACCTTAGGTGATTTATATTTCTAACATATCCCATGGGTGTCAAACTCATTTTCATTGAGGGCCACATCAGGGCTCTGCTTGACCTTGGGGCGGGGCGGGCATGGTCAACTGGGTAGGTGTGACTGGCATGTTTCCTTTTTGCATTGGGTAAAAGCCAGGCTGATCCGATGTTTTCCTTTCACATTGGGTAGACTGGGCCAAAGCTAGACAGGTAGACTGGGATGAAGCGATGACCCCATGGGTCGAATCTGACCACATCACAGGCCGGATCCAGCCCACAGGCCTTGAGTTTGACACTCCTGACATATACTATCAATATTCAAAACTATGAAAAAATGGACATGTTCCTTTTAAACGAAAAGAAGTGGAATAGGATAAAAGTGCTGAATTTCCTGCTAAAAACTCCTGAAAATAAGGAGGTTAGAAATGTAACAAATTAATAAATGGCACATGTTCATTTCTGGAAAATGATTGGTAATTTCCAACAATAATTAAATATTCACTAAAATTCTTGTATCATTTTTAATGTTACATTTTACCCAAAAAAAGAATCAAAATATTCAGCTTGAACATTTTGCATAAATTGAGTCACCTTATCATTAGACCAATCATAACAACATATTAAGGTGAATTATGTGCAAAGAAATTAGTTGGTAATTTTTTCTTTCTTTGCAAGAATTTATAACCTTATGGTGCTATTTCCAATTTGTCTATTTTCTTTATGTTTCAGGAATCAATCACTTGTTTGGAATCCCATTAAACATAATAAAACTGACCTTCAATTGTGGTAGGGTTTTTTTTTAACATAAGAAGTGATTTATAATATTGTAATAGCATGCCATCTAGTAATAGCAGCCTTTAAGATGAGAATGACTGCAAAATTGATCACAGGAATGAAAAAAATTGAAGTAAATTGTTGTCGTTTCTGGTAGATGGCTCAAAACCATGTTTATTGCCTGGTAAAAAAAGTATTTCCAGTACAATTTCCAGCACAATGCAAGAGCCAGCTTAAAGTAGGTCAGCTTTAAAAAAGTGCTTCTTTACTTCCAATTTTATTCTCCCCTTCCAATAATAATGCAAAATGTGTATTCTATTCCAAAAAGCCAATATTTTCATATTTATAAGCAACCCACATAAGACCTGAGGATTATGTCACAAAATGGCCTTCTATTACACAAGAAGATTCCTTCTGAAGAGAACAGGCAGCCCAGAAGCCTTGGATGAATTATGAATAGCATCTACCAGTAGTTGTAGAAAAGGAGGAATGCTTGTTCCAATGCACAATATCTAATCAGGATGGATAAATTCAGATGTGTTATTCAGCAGATTCTGACCAGTTCTGGAGAACCGGTAGCGGACATTTTGAGGAGTTCGGAGAACTGGCAAATACTTCTGACAGGAGATTTTACAATATCCTTCCCCTGTCATGCCCACCAAGCCATACCAGTAGAACCAGTAGTAAAAAAAAAAAATGAATACCACCATTGGATGCATTACCTACAACAAACTGAAGCATTGCAAACAGATTGCATACTTCCAAAATTGGGGAAAAATGTCTTTTCACATGGATGAAATAAAAATGAGTAGATTTATTTATTTATTTGTGAAACTTTATGTGTCCACCCAATTCATTCATGATGATTTTGGGTGGCTTAATAAAATAAAATAAAAACCTAACACAAAAATTAATAAATCTCCACACCCCTCCCCCCACAGTCAGTTGATAAGCTCCATATTATTCTGGGTTTTCCAGGCACACTGGCAAAATCATGTCTTCAAGGCCTTTCAGAACAGTATCAAGGTGGGAATTAATCTTATTTCCACAGGAATTATGTTCCATAGGGAGGGAGTTAATACAATGATAGTCCCTTTTCTTGATCCCATTAGATCAGGGCTGCCAAACTCATGGACTATGGATCGGATGCGTCATGTGCTGGCCATGCTCACACCCATTTTAGCAAAGGGGGAAACAGTCATGATACATCATGTGACACCATGAGTTTGACACCCCTCCACTACAGTAGATGGATCTCCTTAGAAGAGGGGACTTGTAACATCCCTACAGAAAGTCATATAGATGTAAGTGGAAAGTCAGTCCTTAAAATAAAATGGTGCACCTCCAGGTGGGTGGGTGGATGGAAAAACAAAAAGATAACATGTGTTCATGTTCTTGACAAAAGATAAATGAACTGCAAGCAGGTTATGGAAGTGAGCTTAGAAATACCATCAGTTCAGTGCCTTTGTAAATTGCATAATAATTCATGTTTCCTTTTGGGTAGAAGTCATAGGTAGGAGCCAAAAATGATAATTGAACAGAAAAAAAGTTATTGTTTTTGTCACCCTCATTATACTTATCACCACAAGTAAACCATCCCTCGAGAAATTATAACCCTAAATGCAATAAGTTTTTATGTATTTCTTCTTGAGCCATATGATATTTGGAGATAGCAGTAGGTGCAACTTTATTTGTAGGAAGAACTAAAGTACAATGGACAAATGTGAGAAATAAGAAGGCACATATAAACCTTAACACCTTTGGAAATACCTCCCTTGATTGGATTGGATTTTTGACAGCTCCATTATTCTTAAAAAAAACTCTGGCCTCGTAATCAATCTGCAAGTAAGGATGGATTTTTAATCTACTAGACTAGAGTAAGACTGGGGATCAGTTGTAAAAGGGCATGTTCCAAAAGAAACAAAAAGTACCTGCACTTGATCAGCAGAGGGAGCAGAAACATTGTTTTGTACTGCTGAAAAAGAACTTGCAGGGATACAGTAATACAATCACCATGAATGCAGGAAAATCTATAATACACATAGACCACTAACCCTTTCCTAATAAATTATTTCCCATCCTACACAGTGTATGTGCAAGACTGAGAAAATACATCAGACAGGAGACCCAGAAATTAAAATAATTGTTTTAAAGAAAGCAGCAAGCCTGCAACTGGATGCTTCAATGTTAAGTTCCTGGAAAAAACTGATATCTTAAATTCAAATGCGGCCACTGCCAACGTTGAACCCTGTCTTACAGAATCTAACCAACATGCTTTACAAAGGTGTGTGTATCTGAATATAGATGTGTGTTATCTGTATGTATGTATATATATATATATGTTTTTTCAAGCTTTCGCGGGTACTTACATGTGTGCTGTTTAGCTTCCTTCGGGTATTAT
>BHFT01010266.1:0-31813 GCA_004320025.1 Laticauda laticaudata
GCTTTAGTACAGAACAGTTGAGCTAAGCCATGCCCAGGCTCCTTGCTGTCTCCTCCTTGCTCACACAGCAAATACTCCTTCAGTTTCCAAACAGCCCTCAACTATCTCACACACTGACAGGACGCTAGCCAGAGGAATACCGATGGATGCTGGGAGGCAGAGGCACAATTTTTTCCCTTTATTTTCCTCCCCAAAAACTAAGCCTGACCATATAGTTTTGTAGCAAAGCACGGCTATCCAACTTGTTGACTTATATTTATGATTGTTGCAGTGTTCCTGGGGGTCATGTGCCCCCTTTTGCAACCACCTGATAAGCTAAGTCAATGGGGAAGCCAGATTCACTTAACAACCAGATTACCAATTTAGCAACTGCAGTGACTCACATAGTAACAGTGGCAGAAAAAATCATAATATGGGGCAAAACTCCCTCAACTGATGTCTCATGTAACAACAGAAAGGCTGGGCTCAATTGTGGTCATAAGTTGAGGACTCCCTATATATCCAACAAATACAAATTATCAGTTCCCCCAAATTTACAAAGCACTTCTACATTGCCAATGGTGTTATTTAATTGTGCTATATATTTTTTCCTTTCCCTTCATCCCTGTTTATCTTTTAGAATGGATCCAAAGCCATCCATCACTGATTTCCACAAAAAGTTGCAGAACAGCTAAAAAAAAAAAAAAACACCCTTCCTTTCTGATGATATTTCACTTTGCTTTGCAAAAAGGAAAAAGAGAGAAAAAAATGCTTTCTTGTTTTGCTCTTTGCCTGTCCTCATTTAGCCTTTTTCCCTGTCATCCTTGCTTGCTCTGGTGATGTCAACATGTGGTCTATTTTAGATATAGGCTTACACCGCATTGGGGAAATCAAGCCCCTTCTGGAAAAAAAAATTGGGAAATGTCCGGAAACAGTGAAATTGAATTAAATCGAAATGGTGACAGCAGCTAGCAAAAAAGCAACAACAACCACAACTAAACGCATAAATATTCCAAAGCCCTGGCATTGTGTAACTATAAAGATCTTGACAAACTTGAACCAGAGGCCTCTAGCCAACAGAATGAATTTTAACGTGGATAAATTTAGGCAGGAAAAATCAAAGGTATAAATAAGCAGGGGTGGGCTTCAAATTTTTCAACAAAGGGCTCTCTGCCCTAATGACTGGCTGGGTGGATGTGGCTGGGTGGGCATGGCCAGGTGGTCATGTGACTGGGTGGGCGTGGCCAACTCAACATCGCTTCTTTGCCCTAATTGCCTAAAAAAAGATAATATACCAAAAAGTTGTTTATTATTTCATGCATTTATTTTAATAGTTAAATAAAAGACTGGTTGAAACCAAGCTTAATAGCAGTGACTGTGAGAGGGATCTTGGCATCTTAGTGGAGTTTCTGGTGAGTTATGGGATTCTTATTATCTGGGAATTAATCCCCTGGGAGGCTAGTGGCTATGCTATCTGATTTTCTCCATGGCTCTCCCTTGCAAGTACTGAGTAGATTGTTTATCTAGTTTGCCACACTTTTACAAGGTGTGAAATGCTCTTGGCTGAATGCCCAGAAGTTCAATTAAGCCTACTAAGAGTTTTCCTTTGCTGCTTGTCTTTCTGATGTTACTGGGGGCGCTCTGAGCCCCTGTGAGCATCCAGAAGCCCACCCCTGGGTATAAGTACGGATTAGGTGAGACCTGGCTCAAAAGCAGCCATTGTGAGAGGGACCTTGGTGTCCTAGTAGATGATCATTTGAATATGATCCAGCTGTGTGCAGCAGCTGCCAAAAAAGCTAATACAATCCTGGGGGTTGTATAAACAAAGGCATAGAATCAAGATCATGTGAAGCATTAGTACCGCTTTATGAAATCTTAGTAAGGCCACACCTGGAGTACAGCATCCAGTTTTGGTCGCCATGTTACAAAAAAGATGTTGAGACTTTGAAAAAGTGCAGAGAAAAGCAAATAAGATGATTCAAGCCCTGGAAACTAAAACATATGAAGAATGGTTGCAGGATTTGGGTTTGGCTAGTCTTGAGAAAAGAAGGACTAGATGGGGAGACAGGAGAGCAGTCTTCCAATATTTGAGGGGCTGCCGTGCAGAAGAGGGGGTCAAATTATTTTCCAAAGCACCTGAAGGGCAGAACAAGAAACAATGAATGGAAACTAATCAAGGGAAGAAGCAACCTGGAATTAAGGAGAAACTTTCTAACAGTGATGACAATCAACCAGTGGAACTGCTTGTTTCCAGAAGTTGTGGCTGCTCCAAACATCTACTGGATATTTTTATTCATTTATTTTATTTATTTTATTTGTCAATCGCTTACAAGATAGTAGGTATAAGTAAGTATACCTACTTAACATGAGTAAGAAAACAGGAAATGGGTGCGAATAAATGGGGACAATAGGACAGGGATGGGAGACNACTTATGCACACCCCTTACAGACCTCTTAGGAATGGGGTGAGGTCAATAGTGGATAGTTTGAGGTTAAAGGAGTGGGTGCTAGAGGATGTAACAACAGAGTCAGGTAGTGCATTCCAGGCATTGACCCCTCTGTTGCTGAAGCTGTATTTCCTGCAATCGAGTTTGGAGTGGTTTACATTAAGTTTGTATCTGTTGTGTGCTCTTGTGTTGCTGTGGTTGAAGCTGAAGTAGTCATTGACCAGTAGGACATTGTAGCAGATAAATTTATGTACTACGCTTAAGTCCAATCGTAGGAGGCATAGTTCAAGCTTGTCCAAGCCCAAAATTTCAAGCCTGGTGGTGTGTTTTTTAAGAAGAGGTTGGATAACCATTTGTCTGAAATGGTATAGGGTTTCCTGCTTGAGCAGTGGGTTAGACTAGAAGACCTCCAAGGTCCCTTCCAACTCTGTTTATTCTGATTCTGGGTTCTGACTTCCAAAAACTCCAAACTTTCTTTCAGAGTGCTGCAAATTTTTGACCGCATCCTTGCAAACAGATGCTCGGTTATGACTGCAGCAGAGATGAGCTTCTCCAGATCTCTCCTGGCAGATCCAAGTGGAGTTTCTCCCCGGGAAATCTCTGCCAATGAACCTCGCATGGTTAAGCCCAAACTGAGTTGCCAAGGCCAATTAGCCCGCCCGCGAATATGGAAACTGAAGTGGCAGTAAAACTGAAAGTGGCGGTAATGAAAGTAAAACTGAAGTGGCAGTAATGAAATGAGGGTAAAGAGCTACTGATCTCTACCAGCCATACACCAAAGGGAATAAAAAGAAAAGTCTTGAGCACTAAAATGTGATATTAAAGTACAATCTAAAAGCTTAATGTTACTCAAGAGGCTATGATTGTGGCTGGGGACTTAATGGTGGAGTAGAGAGAGAGAGAGAGAGCAATTTAGGATGGAAAAATGTTAGCAAAAGAAAGTTTAATATACCCCAAAGGTTAATGCTTGCAAAGGCAACTTTTATTTAACCCTCTCCCCTGTCTATCTCTCTCCCACTCCTGGGTACACAGGGAGTCCTCAACTTACAACAGTTCATTTAGTGACCAGTTGAAGTTACAAAGGCACTGAAAAAAGGAATTTATGACCATTTCTCACCCTTACGGCCATTGCAGCATCCTCGTGGTCACATGATCAAAATTCAGGTGCCTGGCAATGAGTTCATATTTATGACAGTTACAGCATGTTGTGGTTCACCGGCAGCGGGTGTGGAGGGCTGAGGTCTCGGAGAGCAAGGGCTCGGTTGAGGGGTCTGTGTGTGATGCAGGGATGGGGCCAGGACTGTCGGAGATTGGGGTACTGCCTTTCAAGATTGTGGAGACTGGCAGCAGTGAGGAAGAGGTCCCTGAGGAGCCTGTGCCCAGTGCTTGTGCACACAGGGCTGCTTGAAAGAAAGAGCAGCTTAAGGGATAAAAGCCAGCTGAGAAACCAGAGTTTGCAGGAAGCAAAGACGTTTTTGCACTCAAGTCTTGTGGACATTTGGGATATCTTGGTTGGTGTTTGGAGACTCTTTCTGTTCAAAATATTTCTTGGCAGCTTTATCTAGTGTTCTTGGCAGCCTTGCACCTCCTTGGCAAGGCTCATTTTTAGCTGGGACAATTAGTTTTTAATAGCATTTCACTGTGAACAAATGGAATTCACAGAGAAGCATTAAAAAGGTTTTGCTTTTATCTCTGTTTGGTGTTTGTTTGCTTGGAACGAGATTTGGGTCAGAACACAGCATCCCTGGGGATCACATTATCCCCTTTTGCAACCTTCTGATGAGCAAAGTCAGTGGGGAAGGCAGATTCACTTAACAACTGGGTTCCTAACTGAACTGCTGGAGTCATTCACTTAACAACTCTGGCCAGAAAGATGGAGAAATGGGGCAAACCTAACTTAAGAACTGTCTCACTTAGCACCTTAAATGTTGGGCTCAGTTGTGCTCGTAAGGCGAGTTCTGCCTGTGTTCTTGTGTTTGTATCCCTCTTTCACTTGCCATCACACTGGTGAGAGAGACATCAATCTTCCTGTTTAATTTCACCATTTTAATAACCCCGTGCAAAAATGAGGCACTGCTTATTTTAACCTTTAGAGCCATTTCCAAGGGCCTCGTGTGTTCACTTTATGATGTTAACATCCGTGGCGACAGGAGCTAGCTTTTAATCATCTGAATGCTCCATTCTCTACATTATTAATTGTCATAGATTAGGCAGGCGCATCCATCTCTGACCGATAACATCAAAAGAGAAGTCTAAGGCGGGCTGGAATGGCTGGATCATTTGAAATCTGTTGGACATAATAAAAATAAGGGAAAAGTAAAACATTCCCTTCTGTTCTGACCCAGGCTTCCTGAGACCATAATTAAGCACACGCTTAGTTAAAATAACTCTTGTTTTATTTCAACACTGGGAATTATGTTCATTCCCAGCCTGTAATGAGTCCCAAACAGTGACCCTTGAGATGCACCCACCTTTCTCTCCTTTGAATTGCTGCCAACAACTAAAGTGCCAAAATGAATTATAAAAAGCCAACCCGAGAGTAGAAAGTCCACACAGAGCTTCAAGGATTAATCTGAACAGAGTGACAACTTCACTTCCTGCCAAGGTTTTTTCACCTTTGCTTGTCCTTTATACTTTATGGGAGGGGCAATCACCTCCCAGCCTTACTCCTGAATCACTCCTTTTCTCAGCTGCTCTTGCCTTCTAGCAGCTCTGTGCACATACGCACTGGGAACAGGCTCCCCTTGTTCCTCTTCCTTGCTGCTGCCAGACTCCAAAGGCTCTGGAGACAGTACCCCAATCCCAGATGGTCCTGGCTCCATCTCTGCATCAGATACAGGACCCTCATCCGAGTCCTCTTCAGACTCCCTGACTGGTCCCCGTCTTTCCCTACTGTCCAGCCGCTGCTGTCTGCAGAGGCTGCCGGTGAACCACAAACCTTGGCCAATCATGACCAAGTCTAGGGGACAGTGCTACCACCATTTCTTGGCTAAGCATTGTCCAAAAACAATTTCCATGATCATGTGGCTAGATATAAGCCAAAAGTGCGTGAACACTGTTAACTTCCTGCCAAAGTCAGTACCTGTTTACAATTGCATGCTTTCGAACTGCTAGGCTGAGGCAAGGAACGGGAGCTTGCCCCATCTTGATGCTGTTGCATCTCAACCCTCCCCCCCCCCCCCGAGACATAATAAAATAACAAGGAATGCCAACCAGTCCATGCCATTTGTTTCGTTTGTCGTTTTGTACACCACCATAATTCCACAACTTCTTGTGGTGAATTAATCACTTTGGGTTGGACAGTTTTCATGTCTAAGGTGGGACTAGAACTCACAGTCTCCTGGTGATTGGCCCAAAGTCACCCGGCTGGTTTTCATGCCTAAGGAGGAACCAACGGTGGGATTCAAATAATTTAACAACTGGTTCACCCAGGGTCAGGCTGGCTGTTGTGGGAGGTGTGGCCCATCTCCAGCTCCACTGCACATGAGGGATGATCCTCTTACAATGGCCACCCTGACTGTGGGCAAACTGTTTGTTAAATTACCACCGCCACCCCCACGATCAATGTGGATCCTGGGTGCTGCACTGCAAAGGGGAAACAGGAAATGGAGCAACCGGCACAAAGGGAGGAGGAGGAGCAGGGAGACGAAAGAGGGAAAGCAGCCTTCTCCTTTCTTTGCACTGGCCGCTCCATTTCTCCATTGCAGTGCAGTACACAGGATCCACTTTGGTAGGGGAGGGGTAATTTAACAACCAGTTCGCCTGAACTGGTGCAAACCAGCTGAATTCCAGCACTGGGTGGAACATTACACTGTCTCCTGATTTCTCAGTGGCACCTTAACTTCATTACATAGTCACAAAAGCCACATATTTCTACCTATGTGTCTCCATTCTCTCAAAAATATCAGAGTGTCCAGGAGTTTTAAAAGACACGGCTCTCTGAAAAAGCCATCATTCTCTTAGCAGGAGTAAACTTCTGTTAAATTATCTCACCCTCCATCATTTAGTGTGCTTGTAAATTGAAATGATCCATCAAAAATTTAGCCCTCTCAGCCTCACTGGATGGCTGATGCAGTCTCTGAACCCAAGGTGTCCCCCACTCCCGGCTTGGCAAAATACAAGAACTGAGGATATGCTTTAAATATGGATGTTGCTATGCTGCTCTATGACCATAAAACAGATTTGATGGATGTAAGTGCTGATTATTTTTCATGTAGTCAGCATACGCTTTTCTTGCTTTTCATTTTTATTTATTAGGCATAAATAATTTGAGATGGGAGAGAAATCGGATGTATTTATCAATCTCCACACCTCAAGAAACAGCATCTCCACAGAGGAACTGCAACTGTAGCATATTATGAATGTTCTCTTTTAAGAGAAAACTCTCTTAAACCCAAGCAAAAGCAGCTTTTAAAATGCACAATCGTTGTTGAAATGATGATGATATTCAAAGAATGGCATCTACAGATGCTTCATCAAAAGCTGCTTTCTTTCCCCATAGAGCAACTGGACTTTCTTGTTTTTCTTTGAAAATGTTTCACATCTCATCCAAGATGCTTCTTCAGTTCTAACTGGTTAGAATTTAGCAGAAAAAAAATATCCAGTTGCCTTTTGGGAAAAGCACTTATGGGCCAACCATGACGTGAATCTCCATAGACCTGGACCAGTGGATGGAGAAAGGGGAAGACCAGGGCTTGGTGAAGAATAATGGAATAACATGTTGGGAGGGACCTTGGAGGTCTTCTAGTCTAACCCCATGCTCAGATACGAGACCCTATTCCATTCCGGACAAATAACTGTCCAGTCTTTTTTTTTAAAAGCCTCCAGTGATGGAGCCACCACAATTCCTGGTGGCAAGCTGTTCCACCGGTTAATTGTTCTCATGTCAGAAAATTTCTCCTTAGTTCTAGCTTGGTTTTTTTTCCTTTAACAAGCTTCCATCCATTGCTTCCTGTTCTACCCTCTGCTGCTTCGATGTGTCTCTCAGAGTGTGCTCACACTGTCAGCACATCAGTGAAATCCCCTCTGAGCCATCACTCACCAAGGGATCCATATGTTCTTCTGATCGATGCTCCACACAATTCTAAATATCTGTGGCCTAATTTTTCATGTTGTCTCATCCAGTGGTCCCAGCAGATGTTCCATCGATAGGTGAGAACACTAGATAAGAATCAATGGGTGGAAAAAAATCAAGGAGAGAAACCAATCTAGAACGAAGGAGAAATTTCCTGACAGGGAGAACAATTATCCAGTTGGACTAGAAGACTCCCAAAATCCCTTCCGACTCTGTTATTAGGTTATTCTCCCAAGTGTTGTCATCAAAATTGTGTCCTTGGTGTTTGGATAATGTGGGGGTCAGAAGGTGGAGGAGGGGAATCTCTGAATCCTGGACATTTTCCATTTCTAGTTCTGAATGGGCAGGGGTGGGAATTCAAAAATCCCAGCAACTGGTTCTCTGCCCAGTTGCTGGGTGGGCGTGGCCATGGTGGGCGTGGCCTACCAGAACTTCCAGGAGTGCTGTTTTTCACCTTTCCCAGGGTCTGGAGGCTTCCCTCGGGCCTCTGGGAGGGCAAAAACAGCCTCCCCCAGGCTCTGGAGGCCCTCCAGAAGCTGGAAACAGGCCCATTTCTGGGCTTCCAGAAGACTCGTTTTTCACTCTCCCCCCCCCCCCNTGTGAAGACTTCAGGGAGGGGAGGGGCAGGGTGGGGTGGGCGGGGGCAGCCAGCCAGTTCAACTATTGGTTTGCTGAACCAGATGTAAATTTAACATCTGGTTTGTGCCAACCGGCCCAAACTGGCTGAATCCCCCCTGTACTGGGAATGGGACTACAGTCCCTGGTCAGAACTGATATGCAATCTATGAGGGTCTTCTTAGACTCACATCTTCAATTCAAGTGGAAGGGAGAAGAAGGTGTGTTTTAGAGAGGCTTTGCACAAATCCATCTTAGTCAGAATCTTATTTTCATTTGAACAACTTGTGGATTTCCCCCCCCCCCTTGCTGTAGAAATTTAGATATATTTTTGTGCCATTGCTTAAAACAAACATCAGCTGTCAAACAGATATTGTCTGAAAGAACAAAAAAACATTCATTTTTATTACACACATTGCTAAGTCCACTGTAGGGTTGGAAAACACAAAGACTGCTGGAAAAAAAAGGAAAAACATTGGATTGCAGTGTATTGCTTGTTTACTTGACATGGCTGTCTTATGTCACTAATGCAACACTGGGCAGCTAACAAAACATAAAGACAATTAAAAGGTTATAAAACCTACAGTAGTCACTGAGGACAATCCAGATAAAACATTTCACAAAAGCCTCTCAATGACTGATCTTATTTCCTGGCTGCTGTAATAGTTACATTTGTTTTTTATGGAATAGGTTTTTTGGTTTAATTTTTCCTTCCATTTGATTATTTTAATTAGTAATTTTTTTTTGTATTGTTTATGTATTGATTTTTCATTACCCCAGGTTACATATTTAAGAAAGAAGGAAGGAAGGGAGGGAGGGAGGGAGACAGCAGGGAAGGGGGAGAGAGAGAAGGAAGGATAGAGAAGGTAAAAAAGGAAGGGAGGGAAGGTGGGAGGGAGGGAGGGAGGGAGGAAGGAAGGAAGGAAGGAAGGAAGGAAGGAAGGAAGGAAGGAAGGAAGGAAGGAAGGAAGGAAGGAAGGAAGGGGCTAAACCCCTAAACCTTAAATGCCTTTCAGGCATTGACTCTAGCGCTTTCTCAGAAGAGAGCTGAACCCAAAACAGTATGACAACCTTAGAGGAAAGGTGCAGAAGCTGTCAATCACAAGTCAGCTCCCTCCTTGACTAATGCTACAAGAGAATGATTGTGTTGACACCAAGACCTCTTTTTGGATTTGGGGCTGGCAGCACACTGAGGCAACTCCACCACAGCCATGAGGTCAAGTGGAGCAAGCAAAAATAGATTTGCCCCTCTCCCCATTCCAAGTGATAAAAACCATGAAGAGAGGAGGACAGCCCAAAACTCTTTGTCAATGAAAGCAATACAAAAATTTCAATGCATCTAATGGTGAAAGAGTTCGAACCCACAGCTGGCAGAACCTGACATAACCTTTTGTAGTTTACCATATCTGCTCATGGCTGTCAGAAGAAATATCCATCTGGTTCCAGTTCCAAGTGGGGAAAAAGACACTGGAAACATGGAAGCTATTTGGAAGGATGGTTTGTTCTGACCAAGGCTTCCTGAGACACCAACATACACACATAAAATCCAAAAACCCTTTTATTTCAGTTCAATGGCTGTGAATTATCATTATTCACAGCCCAGAATGCATCTTAACTGGTTATAATTAGTCCCAGGGACATTGGCCAAAGTTCTTTGGGAGAAGTCTGATAAGAACACACCTTTATATGACTTGAAGTGCTCCCAATGACTAAAGCCCCAATTTGTCTTTCCAAAACCAAACAAATTAGACACAGAGCTTTCAGAGTCCAAACTGATCACAGTGAACAACATTGTTTCCTGCAAAGGTTTTCCTACCTTTGCCTGTCCTTTATCCCTTGTGGGAGGGGCAATCATCTCCAAGCCTTACTCCGGAGTTGCCCCTTTTGTCTTAACTGTTCTTGCCTTCAGGCAGCTCTGTGCAAGTGTGCACTGGGAACAGGCTCCCCCTNCAATCATCTCCAAGCCTTACTCCGGAGTTGCCCCTTTTGTCTTAACTGTTCTTGCCTTCAGGCAGCTCTGTGCAAGCGCGCACTGGGAACAGGCTTCCCCTGTTCCTCTGCCTCACTGCTGTCAGATCCTGGAGGCTCCGGAGTCAGCACATAACTCCCAAATGGTCCTGGCCTCATCTCTGTATCGGATGCAGGACCCTTGTCTGAGTCCTCTCCAGATTCCCGGACTGGCCCATGTTCCTCCCCACCTGTCTGATTCTGCTGCCGGCTTCACTGGCTGTTGGCAAACCACAACACTGCTGCACCTATCAGCTGGGCTTCAAACAGAGGAAATACAGAACAGACTAGCGCAGGGGCAAGTAGGCAGGGCCAATTGATCAGCTGAACTACCAGTTCACCCGAACCGGTCCAGACTGGCTGAATCCCACCCCTGGAATTTATACCCTCTCTTGAGCCTTGCCCTTGAGCTTCCTGTTCCTGTGCAAGAACATCTATTCTATTTGTTGCTGTCAGACTCCCCTGGGGCTACGCAAGGGTCATAGCTAACTTTTTAGGTTGTCTGAATTAAGTTTGATTGAAGCCTGGATTCTCTGAGATGATGTAATGAGGAGGCTTGTGTCCTGAAAGGGTGTTGGGTCATTCCTATTGTGTCTTAATGGCTTTCCTGTTTGCATCTTGAGTGAGGGCTGATCAGAATTCTATTGAATTCTGCCTTTGTTCAAAATATCCTACCTTGAATGGATGACCAAATCTGCATTTCTAAAAGTTGGCCCCTTAGTTTCTACTTGGGACAGAGAGTTGAGGCTCTGAGTTTCTGACTTCAGAAACATGTTTCTCCTTTAGGGAAAATATAATATTCTGCCTTTTTAATCTTTCCAAAAATATTTCATTCTTCTAGGAGAAGGGTGGGTGCTAATTTTCTACATGGCTACACCAAGAATTTCAGCTATCAAAATTCACTCCACGAATTGTATTCAGCTTTATCTGTGGATGGGCTTCTCTGCAAATATATATGGTACATTTTTCCCAGAGTTCTTTTCAAAGTGGCTTTATATCCTTATATAGGCTGGTATATCAGCCCATTCATGGATAAGCAGACCTTCACATTTTTAAACCAAAGTACTATGGCAAACCTGGGGATGAGCCAATTGTGGACAACAAAAATCACAAGATAACAAAAAATTGTGAAGGTCAGCTTAGCCACAGGTGAGGTGTTCAGCATTTCCAAGTTACAGCGAGGCATGCTTAAGTGCACCTCTGGGAGACTTGAAAGACAGGTTAGCGATAGATCATTATGCACAAAAATTTGTGTAGTTGCTAATTGTCAAAAATGACTTGATGGCACAAATCCATCACAGGAAATGAAAATGTAGTAAGATATCTTCTCCTGCTCCTTGCTACGTCCTGAGTATGATAGGAGTAAAATTATTATTATTATTATTATTATTATTATTATTATTATTATTATTATTATTATTATTATTATTATTATTATTATTCCTCAGTGAGGCACAACTTTGATGTGGTTTTGGGAAGTCTTACGTACTCCAAGGAAGATGAGCTATGTCAGAGATTCAACTGTACTGGACAAGTCTCCTCAGAGGAGCTGGACAAAGAGTGTCTCTCCCATAAACAATATGGTGAGATACCATCATTATCATTTTAGCCATTGTCTATCCACTTGTTGTGGTCTATTGGCCAGTGGCCCCTCCAGCAGCTGAACCAGAGGAGGAGGAGGAGGAGTGGTCAGGGTCAATATCAGGACACCCTGGGAGCTCCAAGGGGGAAGAGGGAGTGGAGCTGGCACAGAGAGAAAGAGGCAGAGCCTGGGCTACCCGTCAGCCCTCAGAGGGAGAGTCAACAACCCCCAGGTCTAGAGGTGGATGATGGGGAAGAGGAGGAACAGCTGGGTCTAGTGTCTAGTGCACAGATGCACAGAAGGCAGAGGAGAGGAGAGCAGTGGAAATCCATGGGCTGGTCCTTTGGACGGAAGAGCCACCACTGCTAGCAAGGCCCCATCCCCTCTGCAGGGGACAGACAGTCAACAGCCCCCAGGTGTGGAGGTGGCTGATGAGGAAGAGGAGGAACAGCTGGGTCCAGTGCCTGGAGCGCAGATGCGCAGAAGGCAAAGGAGAGGAGAGCAGTGGAAATCTATGGGCTGATCCTTGAGTTGGAAGAGCCACCACTGCTAGCAAGGCCCCATACCCTCCACAAGGGGTGGAGATGAATAGGTTTAGCAGACAACAATTCATCTTCCGGACAGACAGATTTGTTAGCTTGTGAGGAAAAACTTTTTGCCGGGGCTGCCGGGATTCCTAATAAAGGAATCATTTGAGTTCATGTCAGAGGGTTTGTTGTGTTTGGGGAGCTGGGTCAGAACACCAGTGAAGGATGAAGGTCTCTTGTCCATGTTTCCAATCCGTACGGTCCTGAGCTTTCTTTTGGAGCCCCCACAATTGCTGATGTTATCGATCCACCTCTTGAGGACATTGTATACTTTCCTTTGTTCTTTAATCCAGGGCTCCCCAACCACCGGGCCCCGGACCGGTACTGGTCCGTGGATCATTTTGTACTGGGCTGCAAAGAATGAATAATCGTGATTAGAATATAAATAAAAATATGTTTTTAGTAAAGAAATAGTAAAGAAGCCCTTTACTATTGGGGAAGAATTGATTTTGCCCGTCCTTGNAATAGTAAAGAAGCCCTTTACTATTGGGGAAGAATTGATTTTGCCCGTCCTTGAAAAAGTGTTTCTGCGTGAAACTGGTCCCTGCTACAAAAAAGTTGGGGACCACTGCTTTAATCCATGCACAGGTCTTTGTCTTGTAATAATCTCTCTTGTCTTGTAAAGCATGGGTCTTTCCATGGCTCTTGGCACCCCTTGTAGCTTTTCTATCAATTGTGAGGTGAGTCTCCATGTTTCACTGACATATGTTAGAGCAGGTAGCACACACAGATTGAAAATTATACTCTTCAGGCATCGGGGAGGTTGTTCTTGAAAATTACACCTAGCTTGCCAAATGACTGGCGACCACATTTAACACGCCGTTCAATTTCCTTTATTGTATATATTTATGTGTACGTGGGTATGTGCATAATGATTATTTTTTGAGGGCTGAATGCAACAAAATTTCATTTTAATGTATACTGATTGGTGTACACTGAAAGTTACAATGAAGTTATTCTATTGTAATCCCACTCTATTCTAATTCTGTTCTATTTTACTATGCTATTCTATTCTTAATCTATCCCATTCTAATTCTGTTCTATTCCATTCTAGTTCTATACTATTCTACTCTACTCTATTCTATTAAATTCTATTCTAAATTCCTATTCTATTCTATTTCAGTCCATTCCCTATTTCTATATTCTATTCTATTCTTAATAGATTCTATTTATCATCCATCAAGATCCATTGGCCAAGGTATATATAGTGGTTTAATAAATCTAGTTCTTCTCCAGATATTTAGTTTTCTTTCTTTGATGAATTCATTAAATGTAACCTGGCTCTTTTTCAAGTTTATGTGGTGAGATATAATTTACAAAAATCCAACACAGAAACAATCAGTTCTTGCTTTGCCAGGTTTGATCTAATGTGAGAAGGATCAGATAGAAGAAACAAAAGAAGACCTAGCCAATCAGCTGAGACTTGATGGGAGGCAGAGAAGAGATGGGGCTGGCAGGACCAGTCAGAGGTGGGATTAGCCAGTTCTCTGAACTACTCAAAATTTCTGCTAATGGTTCTCCAGGACGAGTCCAAAATGGCCAAATAGCACTTCTGTCTGTTACACAACCTGGAGGGCCCTGAATAGGTGGAGAGTTGTGTAAGAGTAAATCCAATATACTCAAGTGGAAGTTCTTCGCCAATAACAACATACTGTGTGAATGTGGAGAGATGCAGTGTCCATCCCATCTGCCAGTTTTTCGGCTACTACTGATGTACTAATAATAACTTATCTTGGGCCAATGACAAAGCCAAGAAGGTGGATTCATTTTGGCAGTTGAAAGTTTAATTGAGACAAGGACAAAGAAGAGCAATTGTTGCTTGGGCCAACAAAAGCCATGGTAGATGTTGAAGTTCCTGGACTACCTGGTGATGAATGGGTTCCAGGAGACAGGACTGTTGGCTGAGCAACCAGGACTAAAAGCTTCAGGACTTACTGGAAGAAGTTGCAATTTCCTTGTTACAAATATGCAAAGACTGAAAACAAAGAAATAACGAGCTGCTGCCAAGAGTAACAGATTGAGTGCAATCCCAGAACATCTGGAGCACTTCTTGGAACACCTTTGGCATTGACAAAATCCCCATCAATCAATTGTAAAAGGCAGCTTTACTTAGAACAGCTTACATCCTACAGATATACCTCCGACATCATCAATCCACCACATCTGCTTGTTCCAGGTCCTTGGGAAAAACTCAAGAAGGAGACAAAACTGTCAAATCCAGTCTAAACATCTGGCTGACTGTGCAACCAACCAGAACAACAACAACAACAACAACAATAATATATTGTAACATTCCAGGAAGAAAAAGCATTTATTTTTCCCCCATGAGAACAGCATGAAAGAATCAATCTGGAAACATCTAAACCCATTGAGTAGCATGGCTGTATATTGGGAATAAAATCTAAGTCCTAGCTATATAATGGGAATAAAATCTATTCATTAGCAGTCACTAAAACATTTCACAATGGTAATTGAGGTGGGGAAACCCAGGCTAGGAAAAACAGATCTCTTCCTCAAATTGCTGTTTTTGGCTGTAAAAAAAATTGGAAGCACCTCTTGATCCCAGGAACTTTGATATCAGCAAGCTAAGCTGTTAATGTGGAGATAACAATGAGATTTAAGGCTGGTCTTGCTGCAATAGAGAACCACCACATCCATCTCTAGTTGAGTGTTTTTTATGGTTTTCTCCTGGCCCACAAAAGGCCATTTGGCTACTCAGGCACAGCCGAGTAGATTTTCATGAACAATTCCAGAAGGACATTATGCAAAGAGGCCGTAATATCATTCTACTTAATAACAATTGTGGTGTAGAAGCAGAGGTGGGATTCAGCCGGTTCGGACCAGTTTTGCAGAACCGCTAGTGGAAATTTTGAGTATTTGGGAGAACCGGCCAATCCCACCTCTGACTGGCCCTGCCAGCCCCATCTCTTCTCTGCCTCCCATGGAGTCCCAGCTGATCGGATGGGTCTCCTTTGGTTGCCCTGCCCAGGAGAACAGAGCTGGAGAGCAGGCTAGTGCAGGGGGGAGGAATGGGGATTTTGCAGTAACCTTCCCCTGCCATGCCCACCAAGCCACATCTGCCAAATCACGCCCACAGAACCAGTAGCAAAAAATTTCAATCCCATCATTGTGTAGAGGTCCTTTCTGATGGTGTTCACCCGAGCAGCTCTTTTGAAAGGAACATTAATAAAACCATTAGGTTCCATCTCGTGGAGTTCACAGGACTTTAATTTCTGAACCAGATCACATCTCACCTTCTCCTCCGAGCCAAAGAAAGGAAGGAAATTTCTGCCACAAATGACAATAACACCACAGCAATGAGATTCCTCGTCTTTAGCCGACGGCTCAGCTCCAGGGTCAATTCTTCATCTCTTATGAAAGGCCTCATGATGAAGAGCCCTCCCACGCCCTCCGGGCCCATCCTCTCTTGTGAGGAGCCCCGCGAGGAACAAAAAAACTCCAATTGCTTTCTTTTGCACAGTGTTATTTTTCTTCGTTCTCTCAAATAATCAGCCCTGAAGAGGGGCTTGAAAAAATTTGAGGGGCTTTCTGTTTCCCTTCAAGATCATGTTTTGAATATCATCCATGAATTTTTCTCTGGAGATTCTCAGTCATCCAGGTGATGCCTTTTTTTTCCAAGAGACAGCTGGACTTTCTGTTTTTTCTTTGAAGACCTTTCACTTCTCACCCGAGAAGCTTCTTCAGCTCTGACTGGATGATGGGGAAGGGAGGGATTGATACTCCTTGCAGACAGCTGGTCATTTGCATCCTTTTAGAGAGTCACTTACGCCACTTGGAGGTTTGTTTGTACCTGTTCTGACCCAAACCTTGTTCCAAGTAAACAAACAGAGATGAAAGCAAAACCTTTTAATGCCTCTCTGCAAATTCCATTAATTCATGATTAAAAGGCTATTAAAATGAATTATCTCTGATAAGCTTGCCAAGGTTGTGCAAGGCTGCCAAGAACACTAAATTAAGTTGCCAAGAAATATTCCAAATAAAAAGTGTTCAAACACAAACCAAGATATTCGGAACATCCACAAGGCTCAAGTGCAAAAACTTCTTTGCTTCCTGCAAAGAACTGTGGTTTCTCAGCTGGCTTTTATTCCTTATGGGAGGGGGCATNAAAAACTTCTTTGCTTCCTGCAAAGAACTGTGGTTTCTCAGCTGGCTTTTATTCCTTATGGGAGGGGGCATCACCTTGCAGCCTTACTCTAGAGTCGCCCGTGCTGCTGCAGCTGCTCTTTCCTTCAAGCAGCCCTGCATGCATGCACATTGGGCCCAGGCTCCTCAGGGGCCTCTTCCTCACTGCTTCAAGCCTCCACAATCTCCGAAGGCAGCACTCCACTCCCTGATGGTCCTGGCCCCATCCTTACATCACATGCAGGCCCCTCATCACCTGCTGCCAGTGAACCACAACAGTGTCCTCAAGGTCACCTGAGTGGTGCAAAAGGGTGTGGAGACTTCTTGGGACTGCTGAAAGACATTTAGCTACTCACTTTGAGATGAACAAATGGTGCAAGGGTATGAACAGATATCCAGAAGAATTGCAAAGTACAGAAATCCTTTCAGCAGTTTGAAAAGGTGTCCACACAGGGGTGGGGCTGCTGGGGGTCCATAGGCAGGGGTGGGATTCTACAGGTTCTCACCTCTTCTCTAGAACCAGTTGTTAACTTTCTGAGCAGTTCAGAGAACTGGTTGTTGGAAGAAATCTCCTTTTGTTTTTTTCCACCCTTCTTACATTCTTGGCAGACAGCCTAGACTTACTGTCTCAGAAGGAGGTTTTTTTTCTTTGCTAGTACTTTCTTAAAGGGAAGGGGTTGTTTTAAGCTTTTTACACTGCTGTTGGGAGGAAATACTCCCCTGTTGGAGTTAGCACTTTGAAGAAATAATTGAATAATGAAGCAGAGATTCCAGAAAGAAGCTTTTAATGACAAGGAACCAACATGAGTGACATTCAGCAAGGCTTCTTGGCTAGCTAGAAAGACTGACATTCAAACATGAGTTTATACACCCTTTTTGAATTTTGGTCTAAAACTGGTGACCTTTCAAAATTACAAAGGCACTGAAAAAAGTGACTCATGACTATTTTTCACACTTACAACTGTTACTGCATCCCCACTGTCATGAGAGGCCAGGCAAGGAGAAGCGTCCCCTTGATGTGAGTGATGTTGAGTTGGCTACACCCAGCCAGTCACATGACCACCAAGCCATGCCCACCAGCTAAGCCATGCCCACAGAACCGGTTGTTTAAAAAATTGAATCCCACCCCTGTCTGTTGGGGTTCAGGAGAGCCCCCTCGCTGAGATTCTGCACAGTTCAGAGAACCCCCTAATCCCACTACTGGCTGGCCCTGCCCACCCCTCCCCTCCCCTCCCAGGAATCCCCATGTGGCCCATTTTGGATGTGGGTAAATGCAGGGCACCCACAGAGGCTTGGGGAGGTTGGAAAACAGGCCTCCCGGAAGTTCAGAAAGACCGAAAATGGGCCCATGTCAACTCATAAAACATTCCTATGCTTGTTTTAGAAGTTGCCATAAAAAGGAAATCTGGAAGAGCCATGCAGCAGTTTGAAAGCACAAGTACATTCCAACTCTTATCTTTTAAAGATTGTAACTAAAATACCAGAGTTTTTGCCTGTGAATATATTTAATTGGAAAATGTGATTGATGACACTCAGTTCGCAAATGTGCTCAATTAGAGAATCTAGTTTATGAAACACCCAGCAGGGAGGGGGAAAATAGGGTCACTCCTCCTCTTTCTCCTCCCCCTCATCCCCTCTGCAAATCCTACTCCCTTCTAGTATTGATGAAGTTACCTAGTTGGGTAATGAAACATCTGCATGAAAACCACCAAGACTCCATAGTCTTCCTCTTCCTTCTCCCTCCACCTCCTCTTCTTCCTCCCTCTCCTCTTCCTCTTCTGTCACTAGAAGACTAAATCTCAGTCCTTCTAGTACTGGTGATGTAACCTAGTTGGGTAATGAAATGTCTGCAAGAAAGCAACCATGCTCAGAAAGCACCAAGGACTCCACAGCTCTATGAATGTGAATCATAAATAACACATAAATAAAGTTTATTTATTTTTTGGGAAGAAGAAAACTGCTGGCAAGGTAGTAGGATTTCTGTCTGGTTTTTAAGCAGGGAAACCATCTCAGCTCGGCCCATTGTTCAGACTGAGTCATCGTTTCTTGGTACGGCCAGTTTCCTGTTCCCAATTGAGAGAGATCTGTGTTTAATTTCAGGCCAATTCTCTCCTTTGGAGCGGCCACCCCTTAGGAGATTCAGCCGGGAGATCCTAACTACCCACTAACAAAGAGGAATTTCTCCCCAGCTCTGCTTTTCGTTAAGGGGGTTTGGAGAAGAAGGAAAAAAAAACCCAAAACTTTAACCTCAGACTGTCTCCTATTGACCTCACCCCTTTCCTAACAGGTCTGTAGGGGGTGTGCATAAGCGCACCAATGTGCCTACCATCCCTGTCCTATTATTTATTTTTATTTTTCTTATACGTATCCATGTACTCATAACTATGTTTTTACTTATACCTGTTTAACTAATAATCGCTTGACAAAATAAAATAAAGAAAATAAAATGAAGAAGCAGCCATGAAACAGACGAGGAAGAGGAGGAGGAGGAGGAGGAAGAGGAGGAGGAGGAGGAGGAGGAGAAGAAAGAAAGAAAGAAAGAAAGAAAGAAAGAAAGAAAGAAAGAAAGAAAGAAAGAAAGAAAGAAAGAAAGAAAGAAAGAAAGAAAGAAAGAAAGAAAGAAAGAAAAAAGCCGCTTGTTTTGTGGTCTTTCCAGCAATGACTTTAATTGCTAAAACTATGTGGGCTTTTGACAGGAAATCTGAGGCCGGTTAGTCGTCTTGCGGCACCCTGGAAAGCCTACTGTCAGCAGCCCTTCCGGGCACAGCCATGTCAGACGGGTCAAGGCACACGTGTCCTCCACCGCCTTTCCTTGAATTTGGCATGCCTCTCGGCCGCAAACTCTGCTCTACCAACCACCCTTGGTTTGTTCCTTGGCAACGGCCGGGTGAAGCAAACCCAAAGAGTTTGGGAACCCGCCAGGCCCTGGCTTGTCATGGACTGGGAAGTAAGCACTGGATGGTGTGAAAACGTGGAACCGTCTCAGCCAAAGGCAAAACGTTGGGGAATTCATAAGCCATGAATCATGGTAATTGGAAGATCCCATGGATTATCTAATCCAGTATCTACAGTAAATAAGGCTAGGAAAACGGAGGAGGGGGGGAAGGAGGAGGAGGAAGAAGAGGAGGAGAAGGAGGAGGGGGAGCAGGAGAAGGAGAAGAAGGAGCAGAAGAGGAGGAGGTGGAGGAGGAGGATGAAGAGGAGGAAGACAAGGACAAGGAAGGAGAAGAAGGAAAAGGAGAAGTCAAAGGAGAAGAAGAGGAGCAGGAGGAGGAGGAGGACTGTGGGGTCCTTGACATTCTCTGAGTTTGGTGGTTTTCTTGCAGATGTTTCGCTACCCAACTAAGTAACATCATTAGTGCAAAAGGGAGTGGAGTTTGCTCTTGTTTTTGTTTTTTTAATGTGCTAGTGTCTTGCCCTGTCAATGTTAGTGGGAATGTTCTTGGTGGTTCCTTGATTGTGGCATTGTTTACTTTTTGATTGTTGGTCGAGTGTTCACCTGGGTGTCCATCTCTGCTTATATGGATTTTAATTGCTGGTGAGGAGATATTTTTGGTCATTTTGTTTCCTTTTGATCTTTTTCAATGATCTCCTCTGAATAGTGTGTAGATGTTGTTTATCTCTATGTACTGTTGATGGCTGACTTGCCTGAGAGCAAGACCTCCAGGAATTCTTCGATGGTGACTTTGGGACTCAGGGTTGGTCTAGGACAGGGGTGTCCAACACAAGGCCAGGTTCGGCCTTTGGTGTGGTCAGATCCGCCCCGTGTGGCTCTCCTGGAAAATGTAAGGGGGCACACATGTCACTTTGGCCCAGTCTACCCAATGTGAAGAGGAAGCAGACCAGAAGTTTGGGAATGGTGTCAAGATGGCCACACCCACCCAGTCGGCCACACCCACTCAGTCGGCCAAGCTCAATGAGTGACATCAAGATGGCCACGCCCACCCAGTCAGTCACACCTGCCTGCCCCCCCCCTCCCCTTCAAAGTCAGCTCCAGCCCTGATGCAGCCCTCCATGAAACTGAGTTTGACCCCTCTGGTCTCAGATGCTCACAGTTCAGTTTAAAATAACTGTTTTTCTTTAAACAAACATACCTTTTTTTGCCAGAGGGAAGAAAATCAGAGGAATTGACCCCATGCTAATTTCTTCATTGCTGCTACCGACTCACTCATAGGGATTCCAACTTTTCCAGGCGATGATGATGGATGACATTCTCCTCCCAAAATTGCCTACAGAGACAATACTACATTGTGCTGCAAAAGGATTTCAGCTCGTGCATTTGAAAAAATAAAAATTACCATCCCCATCGGCAATACTTTCCCCTTATGTAGAGGACCCTCTAAAAACAATACATTCTAATAATTTCATGTGCCCCTAAGGATCACTTTTTGAAGAACAGGAAATTATTCCCCCTTCCCCCCCCCCCCNCCCCTTTCCCCCCCCCCCAGTACAATGTTTTGAGATGCTATTAAGAAGCCAAAAATTGGAACTGCATCCTATTTTGGTCTTAGAGTCAGGTTGCTGGAAGATTAGTCCTGAAAAATTAAATCCTAGGTATGAAAAACTTATTTTAGCAAAAGCTGAGCTTGGCTCTCTGCATGATCTCCCATCCATTTAGATGGGGTGGGGGTGGGGGGGACATTAAGGTTTCTGCCTCTTAAGAGAACAGGAGGGCAGAGCAATTACTGTGTTGTGTGGGTGTATTTATATCCTGCCTTTATTATTTTTATAAATAACTCAAGGCGGTGAAAATATCTAATATTCCTTCCTCTTCCTATGCTCCCCACAACAACAACCCTGTGGGGTAGATTGGGCTGAGAGAGAGGCACAGGGCCAGTCACCCAATCAGCTTTCATGCCTAAAGCAGTACTAGAACTCCCCGTCTCCTGGTGATTGGCCAAAAGTCACTTCGTTGGCTTTCACCCTTAAGGTGAAACTAGAACTCCTTGTATCTAGAATTCTGGGAGTTGAAGTCCACAAGTCTTAAAGAGGCCAAGGTTGGAGACCCCTGTTGTAAGGGGGCAGTTTCACACAGGAAGCGTGGCTCTCTGTGGGTCACTTCCTGCTTTTTCAAAGAAAAAAGGGGGAAGCCCCCAGAGGGAGCCAAGGAATAGGGGCCTGTGAACGTTCAGTTAGCCTCCATGAAAAGGTCAGAAGATCAGACGTGTCACTAAAGCCTCATCATTTGTGGGTTGTGAGAACTGGGGAGGGAGCCAAATGGTATCCAGATGGAGAAAAATAGGTCAAAATCTCCTGTCCTCCACATCACTTTGAAACCATGTTCAATATTTCATGCACATCAGCACTGGGGAATCTTATTTTACTGATTTCTGGGTTCATGGTCCTCTCACGAATCACAGCCAACAAAACGGTGAACTTGTGACGAGATCAGGCCTCCCGAACGGATTGATGGGGGTCCTTTTGCGGAACTCCAAGAACAGGTCATCCTCGACTTTACAGTCACCCTTGACCCTCAAATTTCCATCACGGAATTTAGGGGCTCGAAACTCTGAGACAGTGGTTCATTGTATGGCCTTCCTCGCCACTGTCATTAAGCGAACCACTGACGCTGTTAAGCTAGGAGCATGGTCGTTAAGTGAATCCATAAGTAAGCCCCACGGGGATGCTGCAAGGATTGTAAGGGTGAAAAATGATTCTAAGTCACCTTTTTTAGGCTGTTGTGACAATGAAAGGTCACTAAATGAACTGTTGTTAAGTCAAGGACCACCCAAGAACTCTGCACTGCTTAGAAAGCACTGGGGCTTGAGATGACAATCAAACCTGGCTAGATCTCACAATTGGCTGCCCTCACGATAAATGTTCTTCCTTTCAGCCTCTGAATTTGTTCCTTCATAGAGTGTATGCATTTCCTAGCACTGTATACCTGAATGATATTCTCCATTTGCACATAAGGGTGGCAGGAACCAGCCCTGGAAATTTCTTTTTTCAGTCTAATCTCTTGACTAGCTTGATACCCATGCTTTGCTACAAAACTATGGGATTGGGCTTCGGTTTTGGAGAGGAAAATAAGGGGAAATTGTGTGAGGAAAAATTGTGCCTCTGCCTAGAGCATCCATCAGTATTCACCTGGATAGCATCCTGTCAGTATGTGAGAGAGTTGAGGGCTGTTTGAAAACTGAAAATATATACAATATTTGCTGTGTGAGCAAGGAGACAGCAGGGAGCCTGGGCATGGCTTAGCTCAACTGTTCTGTACTAAAGCTGCTTGGTGCTCTGAAACTGAAACTGAAACTCCTCTGCTTGTGTTTTGCCTTTGGAAGAGATTTCTCTCCAGGTGGGGAGGGGGAGTAGAGCTCCTTAGCATCAGAGCCTGTTAATAATAATAATAATAATATAGGAAATGCCCTAAATGCTCTGATGGTAATTTGGAAAAATCCTTTCTTAGGGAGCACCTAGAAGCCAAGAGGAACAGATGTGCTGAATTTCAAGTTTGTAGGCTTTACGGTTCTGGAGATTTTGTGATGATGCGTGAGGGGTATTTCACTTCTATATATATAGATATCTCTCCTCATTTTTCATCTCTTCTCAGCCCAAAGTTGAGGCAACTTAAAAATATCTTCAGTCTTAAGGGAGGAGCTTCCCCTTCAGCCAGACCAGAGGCCATGTTAAGTGAATTACATGGTCATTAAGTGAATCCAGCCTCCAATCATTGTCTTGGCTTGTCGGAAGCCATCTGGGAAGTTTGCAAATGATGATCATCACATGACCCTGGGAATTGCAACTGGTGTAAACACATGTTGGTGTTCTCAATCCTCCAGGTCATGGTTGTACCAAAAGGCATCTCATCCAAGATTCTCACCATTTGGAGGGACCTTGGAGTCCTAGTGGATGATTGCTTAAACATGAGCCAGCCATGTGCGGCAGCAGGCAAGAAAACTAATACGATCCTGAGTTGTATAAACAGAGGCACAGAATCAAAATCATGTAAAGGATTAGAACTGCGTCATAAAAACTTAGTAAGGCCACACCTGGAATACTGCATCCATGATGTAAAAAAGATGTTGAAATTCTGGAAAGAGTGCAGAGAAGAGCCAGAAAGATGATTGGATGCTAAAAAATATGAACAATGGTCAGGGGTGGGATTCTACCAGTTCACATCAGTTCAATAGAATTGGTTGTTATGATTCCCGGTAGTTCAGAGAACCGGTAAAATGAGCCTCTGGCTGGCCCCGCCCCTCTCCACCTGCTCCCCCATTCCCTGCCCAGTCAGTCCTTATCATGCATGCACGACATTGTGCACATGCACAACAATCGCTGACGTCATTCTCCGCCTGCCCTGCTCCACCCTTCCCAGTCACTCCTTATAGTGCATGTGCGCTACATCGCTTTTCCCTCCCTTTGCACATGGAAGGGAGCTGAACTCAGCAAGCAGCCCTTTTGCTCCATCCACTTAATGAAATATCACTTAATGACTGCAACTGGAAATGCCAGGATTGCAATTGCTGAGCAAAACAGTCACGTGGGCATCTTTCTTAACAACCACTTTGTGCAACTACCAAGATTCCAGTCCCAAATTGTCGGGATAAGTCAAGGACTATAGCACTTGTATTGTGGTGATCAGAACCGGATACATTATTGGCTGTTATGGTCTGACCAATACAGCCTAGAGTGGAACTATCAGTTATCATGATCTGAACACTCCCCAAACAAAACAAACCCTCTGACGTGAACTCGAAAGATTCCTTTATTAAAAGCATCAGCAGTTTCTCTCTCAGGCTAACAAGTCTGTCTGGCAGGGAGATTAATAGTTGTCTGCCATATCTACTCAACTCCGCCCGCTGCCCTTTATCCCCAGAGTTAAGGTGGGGCTTCGCCAGCAGCAGTGGTTCTTCCATCCCAAGGACCAGCCCATAGATTTCCACTGCTCTCCTCTCCTCTGCCTTCTGCGCATCTGCATGTCAGGCACTGGACCCGGCTGTTCTTCCTCTTCCTCATCAGCCATCTCCAGGCCTGAGGGTTGTTGACTTTCCACCTGAGGGCTGACAGATGGCCCAGGCTCCGTCTCGGTCTCTCTCTCTCTCTCTGCCAGCTCCATTCCCCCTCCTTCCTCGGGGCTCCTAGGTTGACCTGACTTCCATGCCTCCTCCTCCCTCTCTGATTCAGCTGTTGGAGGGGCCAGCGGCCGACAGGCCACAACAACTGTGCCTATGTTGATATAGTTCAACAATGCACTATCTCTTTGGGCAACTGAAACATTCTGTTTGCTAAAACTTAACCTGTTGTGAGCAAGACACCCAGATCTTTCTCACAAATATTGACTTTATTTATTCAAACATTTATACTGGTATTCCCCAACCTTGGTGGCTTGGTGGCCCAGCAGGTGGGAGAGGGGAACCAGGGCATGCAAGTGGTGGAGCAACTTGCACGCAAGCAGTTCAACTCGCACAAGTTGAGTTGTATACATGCGTGCTGGTCCTTTGCTCACACAGATCGAGCTGTGCATGCATGTGTGCATACTGGCCTGCTGCTCACAGGGCCCAGTTCCGAATAGGCCATGGCCCAGTAGTCAGCCGTGGCCTGGAAGGGTGGGGACCCCCGATTTATATAACTACCCTTCCATCAACCAACTCTGGGAGGCGCCTAATCAAATGCTGGTTTGCCTATTGTGCATCTGAGTTTTCTCACCTAATCTGACATATTTCATAACTGAACTGCATTTATTGGAAATACAGAAGCAGACAGAGAAGCAAAGCATACAATTGTACAGTCTGTGCTACTGTGAAATGTGCCTGTTTTCTACATGCCAAGCACCAGTTGTTATAACTTATTTGGGATACATAGATTATCTCATATAAATGTAATGTTATGATTCCACCAGCTGTGTATATTTCAGAAACAATTCACTGTGTGCTTTATACCCAGAAAATATAAGAGATATAAAATAGATAAAGGAAGAATCTTGATTAATGCAGCATGTTATCTGATGAGACATATCTTGCCTAGACAAGGAAAATCAAAGTGTACTTAATGTCTGCCAGGTTTTCAAATTTGGAATACCTGCACACCAATGACAAGTTCCCTGAAAAGAAAAGGAGAAAAACTTTCTCCCCACCATTACCACCAACAAATACAACTAATCAGTGTGGAGAGCTCATGCTAGGATTATAACTGTTCCTGGTTACCCAACAGACATCTGGTTGGACATAACTTTGATACTCATTAACTGGGAGACAGCAGTGTTGAAAAAACTGCACTGATCTAGTCACACCTGCACAGGCAAAATTATTTTTATTCAGATGCACAAGCATACCGAATGGGGGAGAGGAATCAACATTTTGTGACTTCAACTTCTCTGTAATGTTTATGTTTAGTAAAGTTCAAATGGAAATGGTGGCTTTGCCTACCTAAATGCATTCTAGATTTTGATTTTGGACAGATGGGCTGTAGAAAAAACAGATTTTGTGTTCCATTTATGAAAACATTATGTAGATACAACTGGCAGACTTATTTTTGAAAAGGGGAAATAGCCTGTTCTTAGAGAATAATCTTTTCAGATGTTCAGAATGTGATATGTTTTATTTCAGATTGTTTGGATGGAGAGGAATAGGCTGGGTTTAATTCTGGCTTCCTTACTCTTTTGGGAGGGGGGAATCAAACAGATAATATAAAATAGAATAAGGATAGAATAAGGATAGAATTAAGATAGGACAGGATAGGATAGGATAGAATTGAATAGGATAGGATAGGATAGGATAGGATAGAATTAGAACAGAATAGAATAGAATTAGAATAGAATTAGAATATGATAGAATTAGGATAGGATAGGATAGGATAGGATAGGATAGGATAGGATAGGATAGGATAGGATAGGATAGGATAGGATAGGATAGGATAGGATAGAATTCTTTATTGGCCAAGTGTGATTAGACACACAAAGAATTTGTCTTTGGTGCAAATGCTCTCAGAGTACATAAAAAGTAAAGATACATTCATCAAGAGTCAAGAATCATAAAGTACTATATTAAAATAAGAAAAGGGATAAAAATCATGGGAAGGAAGGAAATCAAGACACCAGGCACACCTCTTGGAGAAATATCTATTCAGAGAAATAAACCAGAGCTTTTTAAAACTACATTAATAGCATTCCCAAATCAAAGCAAAGAGAGATCTCTACAGTTTTGGGAGTATCACCACGTAAGATGCCAGGTTGCCCAGCCACATAATTCTTTCAGTTGCCTTTTCTTCGGGGAGACAAGTTTATTACAGGGTAACTGAACTATTACGAGAGGGACATGAATAGGTAGATCCCTTCCTATATTGCATTAGGATCTCTTTGCTGATGGTACCTTGAGAAACCAAGATCTGAGGAAGTTGTTCCGAAATTTCTGTCCTATAATAGCATATATGATGGGGTTGATACAGATGTGAGCAACTCCCAAAATCTCAGTGCTCAACAAAGCTTCATCAATTCTTTCTCAAACTAAGCAGGTCTTGGTAATGCAGCGAAGCCTCAACAAAGTGTCAGAAAGCAAGGCGATGTTGTAAGGCAGCCAACAGATTACAAAGACCAACA
Organism: Laticauda laticaudata; assembly: GCA_004320025.1. Taxonomy (NCBI): domain Eukaryota; kingdom Metazoa; phylum Chordata; class Lepidosauria; order Squamata; family Elapidae; genus Laticauda; species Laticauda laticaudata. The sequence goes on from BHFT01010266.1 coordinate 26,969, forward strand.
CTACCACTAAGATTACTTTAATTGCCTTCCTTTTTTGCTTGTTCTTCATCTGGTAGAGTCTGTGCATTGTTATTCCACAGCAAATGATCATGATAGACAAGGGGAGGAGAAAACTAAACATCTGAGGTAAAATTCTCAACACTATTCTCCATTCAGTTGTTGGATTCCCATCGATGTTCTCGTAGCCAACCCTGTTAGAGAAATTTGAGAGTTTAAAAGCTTCCTGGAAATGGATCACAGGAAGCGAGAAGAGGAAGGCAAAGAGCCAGATGCCGGTGCAAACAAATTTGACCCAGTGCCTCTTCTGAGTAGCTGCCCGAGTAGCATAAACTATTGCCAGATAACGATCAAAACCAACAAAGGCCAATAGGAGGACATCACTTCGGGGCTGAGGCGATTTTGCACATGAAAGTGCCAAAGATCCACTCATGAGCTCGATCCACAGCCCAGATGGGCAAGGTGACTGCAAAAAGAAGGTCAGCAATAGCCAGGTTCAGGAGATAAACATCGGTAACAGAATGGTTTCATTTTCTGTGGCTCACCACCAGAATCACCAAGGAGTTGCCCAGCAGGCTCAAAATGAAGACCAGCAAATCGATAAATGCTACAATATATTTCATTGTAACTGTTGTATGTTGTGGTTTGCAAGCTTCTGTAAGTGTACCTAGGTAATCTGAAGCACCATTTTGGAATTCACTATAGTTAATTGGGACACCTGAAAACATACAGTCCTCCCAATTGTCTTCACATCCTTCCATCTTGGATCACTTGCTGTGGGCCTGTGCAGAAGACGAAGCAAAGACAGGGCAATAACTCTTTGTAACTGTTGTATGCTATAATTTGCAAGGTTCTGTAAAAGTACCTTGGGCAGGGGTGCGATTCTCCCAGTTTGAACTGGTTTTATAAAACTGGTTGTTACAATTCTGCACAGTTTGGAGAACCAGCAAATCATGCCCCTGCCCTGCCCTGCCCAGTTACTCCTAACCTCGCATATGTGCCATCTAAATTTCCTGCATTGTATGTGCCATCCAACTTGCCTACGTTCTGCCTTCACCTAATTTTTGGTAAGTTGCTATTTTTCCTTTTTTTTTTCCCCGATGATCCGCTTTTCTGACTATCAGTTATGCCACTCGATTTAGATTATCTAGAAAGCAGGAAACTGTCAGATTTCTTGCTTTCCAGCTAATCTAAATTGCTGTTGTACTGCTTTGCCTTCGCCCAGGCGGCTTCCCTGAGGCCCAATAAGGGGTGGTATTCAGGGGGTTGGGGTCAGGAGACGTGGCCTAAGAGCAGAGCTGAACCTTCCTTAGGACTGAAGGTTTTATTTTTCAGTGCAGACTCAGGCAGCAGATTGCAGAAACGTAGATCTGTGAGTGACTCTATGATTCTGTGAGCAACTCTGCCTTTCTGCTTTGCCTGATTTTGGGTAAAAGTTGCTCTTTTTTATTAAAAAAAAATCAATATTTACATCAATATTTACAATGTTTACATACAAGCCATGCCCAGTCAGTCATGTGACCATCAAGCCATGCCCAGTCAGCAAGCCATGCCACATGACCACCAAGTTACACCCACAAATTACGCCATCCCCACAGAACCAGTTGTTGAGAAATTTGAATCCAACCCATGACCTAGGGATTCTATAGTATCATTCAAGCAATCACTAGAATGCCTGAAAGCATAATATCATCCCAGTTGAAACTGTTGACTCTCATCTTGCGTAGAACATGAAGCAAAGACAGGTCAATAACAAAAAGCAACCTCCTGAACATAAAGTGATTATTTAAGGCATCCAACAGAGATAAAAACTGTTCAAAAGAAAGATAACCTAACAGACTTTGAACATGGCACTGAGCATGCACAGTTCCATACAGTTGTTAAAATTGCAGAATGCTCATCTGATGAATGCCATTGGGAAGCCCTGCCTCCCTGCTAATGATGCCAAGCCACAGTAGCACCTAGGCATGCAGCATAAAGAGGTGGAGGAATGCACGTGTGTGAAGGATGACTTTTACATGATCAAGACTGGTTGCAGGAACTGGGCCTGGCTGGCCTATGGAAGAAAAGGACCAGGGGGGACAGGAGAGCAGTCTTCCAATATTTGCAGGGTTACCACAGAGAGGAAGGGGTCAACCTGTTTTCCAAAGCAAACAAAAGGAAGAAAAGAGAGAGAGAGAGACAGAGAGAGGGAGAGAGAGAGAGAGAGAGAGAGAGAGAGAGAGAAAGAAAGAAAGAAAGAAAGAAAGAAAGAAAGAAAGAAAGAAAGAAAGAAAGAAAGAAAGAAAGAAAGAAAGAAAGAAAGATTTGAGCAAACCATGGATGGACAGAAGACATGTCTAGTTTAAGGAAAAGAAGGATGGGGTGACATGATAGCATCTTCCAATATCTCAGGGCTTGCCACAAAGAAGAGATGAAAAAAAGACATTGAGACTCGAGAAAGAGTGCAGAGAAGAGCAACCAGGATGATTAAGGAGACTGGAGGCTGAAATATATGGTTGCAGGAACTGGGCCTGGCTAGTCTAGGGAAGAGAAGGACCAGGGGAGACAGGAGAGCAGGGTTCAAATATTGGAGGGGCTTCCCCAGAGAGGAGGAAGGAGAGTCAAGCTATTCTCCAAAGCACCCGAAGGCCAGACAAGGAAGAATGGATGGAAACTGAACAAGGAGAAATTCAGCCTGGAAATAAGGGGACATTTTCTGACAATGAGAACAATCCAACAATGGAACAGAAGTTGCCTTCAGAAGCTGAGGGAGCTTCGTCAATTTGAGACTTTCAAGAAGAGATTGGACTGCCATTTGTCAGAAAAGTTGTATGGTCTCCTGCTTGGGTGGATTGGGTGGGTTGGATTAGATGACCTACAAGGTCCCTTCCAATTCTGGTTATCTGTTAAGATCCAGTTGAATACAGAGATGACTACAGAAAGCCAGTACTGCAAATTTTTTCAATTCCCTCTGTCTATGTATGAATGAAATAAAAGATCACTCTAAAATGCTAAAGTAGATGCACTTGTGAAGGGAAGCTGACAAAAGAAGAGGACTGAGGCAGAAAAATGTGTACAACCTCTGCAGCAAATGAAAGAAAGTTTTTTTTTTCCCCACCAACCCCAATTTTGGATATCCTGTGGCTAAAAATAAATCTGCTCAGCAGCCGATCAAAGGAAACAGCATGAGAACCCATAGATCTGGGACTGATTTTAGAGTGGTGCAAGGACCTCACCAGAACATGGCCAAAATTATCAGTATCCACACATAAAGGCTTTTAACATCAAGGTAAAAGTATTCTTCATTTCAATGTGACAAATATTAGGGATTTTTAATGATGTATAAATATTGAAACATACATGTCATACTGTCGGTTTTGTTCTTGTTGGTTCTGACATATAAAGAATGTAACAATTACAAAGCACAGTTATTCGATTGGGTATATCTTTTGTTCTCTCATTTCCTCTGCCTATGAAGTTTTCATTATATGCTTATGACTATATTTATAGAAGTACACAAAAGTTGCTGCACTGATCAGGGAAAGGACTTTATATTTTACACCTTATATTTACTGTATATGTTGTATATTTTCATGTTTTGTGGTTTAATTTTTATTTTTTTAATTTATATCTAGTTTTTTCTTGTTGTATACCACCCACAGGCACATTGTTTGAATTGGGCAGCATCCTATGACTGGTAAATAAATAAATAAATAATACATGAAAATAGCCACTGATTAACAACAACTCATGATTGTGATTGTATGCCACATCAACCTTTATTCTTAATTATGAAAACACAGACTTTCTCTAATTTTACAGAAAGAAACAAAAGGAGAAATATACTTTAATACAATCCAGAAATCTCCTTTTTTGGGGGGGGGATCGTTTTGTACTAAATTGATATCATTCTTTGAACCTGTATATGTTCTCATTTTAATGAGCTCCTCTTTTTTATTGCAGTTGTTTTTGGGTATAACAATATTAATGCATTACTCATATTGTTGAAGACCTAGGCAGAAGAAGTACTTGATTTACAATCTCTCTGTCAATCATTCATACAAAAAAAGCAGAACAGAATTTACAGAGCTCTTGAGCAGCCAAGGGTGGTTTGGAAATCTCTATATAAAAAATTTACTAGGCAGATATTCAATGCCACTTCAGAACATCTTCTGTATATAATTACAACGGTTGTGTAGTTATATGATGGAAAAAAAAGTGAATAGCTTTGTATACTATCTTGGTGACTTCCAAAGCTATCATAACCAAATATTTATATAACCAATATATATCCTTATAACCAAAATGCAGAAAAGGATGAGCCACAATCAGCTAATTTGCTATGAGATCTAAAGAAACATTGAAGCTAAGAATATCTACTTTCAAGCAAGGAAATTCTCTTTTAAAATGGATTGAAGTGATTTTGAACACTTTACATTCCATGGAGATGTTCCAATTGTTTTGCAAATTTAGTGTTCAATATTCCTTTTCAGCATTTATGAAATAATGGAAATATCAATAAAGGGAAATATTGCTAGCTCAGGGTTGAAATGAAAGGTCCTTAGTGCTCTCTGTTCTTGGTTGTTTTCTTGTGGATATGTATTTCATTTCCCAAACCAGGTAACATCATGAGTAATGAAACATTACAGATATGCACGTGCTAATAATTAAAACACATTGTGCAGTTCTTTTCCTACTTAATAGGCTAGAATGAGAACAAAAATGACAAGGCATTTTCACCAAAAAGTTTGTTTTGGAACTACCTTCATTAGGAAAAATTCATTTACTACTACAGGTGAAACTCGAAAAATTAGAATATCATGCAAAAGTTCATTTATTTAAGTAATGCAACTGAAAAGGTGAAAC
>BHFT01010267.1:0-58694 GCA_004320025.1 Laticauda laticaudata
TGTTTCATCTTCTGTTTCTTCTGTTTTTCCTCCTCCTCTTCCTCCTCCTTCCTCCCTTTTCTTTGCTCCACATAATCCTCATGTCTCTTAACTATGTTTAAGCCCTTCCTCTTACTTTCCTCTGGCTCACATGATGATCACACCAAATGCATTCCCATTTTGAGCAATATTTACAACATATATCCTTTGTCGTACATTTCATTTTTGCATATCGTTTGGTGAGCTTGCTTTACTTATCTGCTATAACTAAAATGAAATTTGGAAGAGAGCTTGTCTTGGCTTTATTTCCATAGAGGTGAAAGTTATTATTCTGGCTAATCTTCCCCAATCTCATGGCATCTAATTTTGATTGTGGACTATGAAAATAGCCAAACAATACAACATAAGTCATTCTGGAATGGGGAAAGTCTTCAGTGGACTGGGTTTATCTCTAATATCTATTCCCTTCCCTCCCAAATTCTTTCTTTTTTCTGTTTCACACTCTAGAATGTTTCTTAGCTTGGATTGGAGTCTTCTAGGTATGTTGAATTTCAAAGCTGATCATCACAGACAGCATGGCTAATATGTTATTTGAAAATGAATTAGCAGACAATCTTTGATCAGGTGCTTTCAGACTCCCTCTGGCTGATCTAGATGCAGCCACATTATATGGCTAATAAAATTCCTAAGAACAAACATGACTACAGGTCTGTCATAATAATAATAAAGCCACTTGTTCAAAGTCTCCTCAAAAATGAAGGAAGGAATTTGCTGTATTTTAATTTTAGCTGCTTGCAATATTTGTAGGCTGCCCCAGACACTGAGCAGTGTTCTTTAACAACAACGCAAATGGAGTTGCGATGTGATCTTTCACCATCCCTATTTGTTGTTTTTATTATTTTGTTTTGCTTTGTTCTGCTACCATTGATTTGGGTTTCTTGAGTTGTTCTGAGTGCCGGTATTATGGTCCTCAAGGGGTTGAATGTTTACTTATTTTTACTATTGTTTTGCATTTTCATATCATGGAGAGCTTATTGTATTTATTTTTCATTTTCTTAGGGGATGGTGTTTTTAACTGCAATTTATTTTGTGGTTGCCTGCTGTTAGGAATCAGAATGATTTGTGAATAAGAGAAGTTATAAAAGCAAAATAAGAAAAGAAAACAATACCGCAGGCCTCTACTTCCAACAATTCATTTAGTAACCATTCAAAGTTACAGCGGCACTGAAAAAAGTGACTTATGATCATTTGTCACACTTACAACCATTGCAGCATCCCCATGGTCACATGATTAAAAACACTTTACAATTGACTCATATTTATGACAGTTGCAATGTTCCGGGGTGATGTGATCACCTTTTTCAACCTTCTGATGAGCAAAATCAATGGGGAATCCAGATTCACTGAATGTTACTAACTGAACAATGGTAATGATTTCAGAGGTAGGATTCAGCCGGTTCTGACCACTTCTGAAGAACCGGTAGCAGAAATTTTGAGTAGTTTGGAGAACCGGCAAATGCTGCCTCTGACTGGCCCTGCCCCCATCTATTCTCTGCCTCCCGAGTCCCAGCTGATTGGCTGGGTCTTCTTTTGTTGCCCTGCACAGGAGAAGGGAGCTGGAAAGCAGGTTAGTGGGGTGGGGAGGGAATGGGATTTTGCAGTAACCTTCTCCTGCCACGGCCACAGAACCGGTTGTCAAAAATGTTGATTCCCACCACTGAATGATTCACTTAACAACTCTAGAAAAAAAGGTCATAAAATGGAACAAAATTCACTTCACAAATGTCCCATTTAGCAACCAAAATTTTGGGCTCACTTGTGATTGTAACCCAAGGACTACCCATACAGGCCCAGAGGAAATCACACTAAGTGTCAGAGCTGAAGTCACAGTGGAGAAGCACCTAAAGAGGCAGGGCTGGAAAATTGTTCTCCATAGCCTTCCAGCTCAGCTGAGAAGGCTGAGAACAACCAAAGAAACCAGGAGAAGAAGATGGAGATTGATGCTTCTTCACAACAGAGGAGTCTAAATGCCCAGGCAGACATGTTGTGCTATTTGGCAACACAGTATAGGTCCTTAGCACTGAGGCCTCTGCTAAAGAGCTCTTGACTGGAAATCTGCATTGATGACCGAGATTTTCATGGAGTTGGAACAATATTCTTCTTTGTCCCTGGAGTCACATAAACCTCCTTAAGTGCTCACTTATCCAGTTCTCTCCCTCCATCTTTACAAGCCAGAGTGGCTGCTGGAACTTCTTTTTCATTATGTGCTTCTAGGCCTGGGAGAATGAGCTTCAATGACTAATCTGGATACACATCAAAAATGGTGTTCCCTGTATTTTCAGCTTGATTAAATTTCAGGATTTGGGGAACTTATGCAATTGTATCGAAGGAAAGGAAATCAGCTACAAATATATTCTAGGAATTGGGTTGTCTTTAAAATGCATCTGTGAGTCAGCCCAAGAATATGTATTGATGGTCAGCCATGGAGATTCCGTCAGAAATAAAGCGGAAAGCATAGGAATTGAAGCAATTAAAAAATTTCCCTGGTTTGGCCAAATATAACCGAGGACACCCAACTGATGCTTTCCCTGATAAAGGCAGGCAGGATAAAGTAGATAGAGGTAAAGCAAAACAAAAAAAGTTTGATCACAATATAACCTGTATAAAGAAATACTGCTAGGGAATCAAAATAAAGCAAATAAATAAAACTACTATCATTTATTGAAAAGCAATTTCTTTACTTTTTCTGGTGCAGAGGAAGATGTCAGCAAGTTTGGACTTCAACAGCATCCATTATCTAAAACTGCTGTAGGAGCATTGGACACATAGAAGCTGTACACTTAAGTTTTTAAAAGATCTGCAAAACACATTCTGGATGAGAAGTCTCTTGCATTCCCTAATATTTTGCATCTGAATATTGTTCTGTCCAGAAATAAGTGACAGTGATCCTGTCCGAACTGCTCAAAGACCACGCCGAGACTGAGCTGCGCAGGTCAACCAGGACTCGAAAAAGCCCCACCTACCTGCGTGACTACGTGATGCACGTTGGACTAAACCAAGGGGGGAGGGGTGTTCTGTGTGGAACTTGGTAGGCTCCAAGTTCCCTATTCTGATTGGCTGAAATGGCCATTCGCGGATTGGCTGTTAGAGAACCAATCCGGTTAACCCGCCAAACGATGGGAACAGTTAAAGCGGTGTCATTGGCCAAAAGCCGTGAGCAAGCCGCTATAAAAAGGGCTGCCGTGGCTTGGGCTGTTGTTCCATTACTATTGCTTAGCGAGTTTAATTAAAGAGTTTATTGTTGGAACCTGGTCTCACGTGCTTTTTTCCGGACGGAACAATCTCCTCAGTTGGATTTCACTTCTCCAAATTCTCAAAAATTCAGCCAACTTCAGGTCCTTCTGGTGAACCCATGAGCAATAATAGTGAGTGATTAGATTTACTGAGTTTAATTATTAGACTTTGTTTTCTCTCTACATTCTTAGTTTCAGAAAGGTGAGATAACTCACTGCAGAAAACTTTGAAGCTATTCATACAAGATTTCCATTTAACAAAGTTCAAAATTCCTGCTATTAGTTATCTTAGACCTATGTCTCTTTTTACAGCTTTTTTTTTTAGTCAATAGGCTTCAGCTACTGTTTTTCAGATTTGTCCCATGTCTTCAAACCAACAGAGGAATCTTGGAGTCCTAGTGGATGATCACTTGAATATGAGCCAGCAGTGGGCAGCAGCCAAAAAAGCTCATATAATCCTGGCATAGAATCAATATCATGTGAAGTACTAGTACCGCTTTATAAAACCCTAGTAAATTCACACCTGGAATTCTGCAAATCATTTTGGTCACCCTACTACAAAAAAGGATGTTGAGACTTTGGATAAAGTTCAAAGAAGAGCGACTAAAATGATCAAAGACCTGAAGACGAAACCATATCAAGAATGGTTGAACGTTTTGGGTTTGGCTAATCTAAAGAAAAGAAGAATTAGGGGTGACATGATAGCAGTATTCCAGTATTTAAGGGGCTACCACAAAGAAGAGAGGGTCAAATTATTTTCCAAAGCAAGAGAGGGCAGGACAAGAAACAATGGTTGGAAACTAATCAAAGAGAGAAGGAATCTGGAATTAAGGAGAAATGTCCTAACAGTGAGGACAATTAACCAGTCCCTTCCAGCTTCTCTTCTCTTCTCTTCTCTTCTCTTCTCTTCTCTTCTCTTCTCTTCTCTTCTCTTCTCTTCTCTTCTCTTCTCTTCTCTTCTCTTCTCTTCTCTTCTCTTCTCTTCTCTTCTCCTCATCTCGTCTTGTCTATTCATTATCTGGGGTTAAAATGGGAGATTCCCACCATCTCTGGCACATAACAGCCATCATATCAATCTGTGAGTTAAAAGAAGAAGAAAAATCTGCTTTAATACAATTTATATTGAAATTATTATCTCTATGGAATGAAAGCACTGTCATAAAACAGCTATTCAAAATATGGAAATCATAAATTGAAGTCTAAATTAATCAGTGTTGTCTCTTTTTGACTATTAAAGTACAAGAAGCTTGATATTTAAAAAAAAACATTGTCAGAAGGTAACTTAAATTACATTTTAGTTTTTGCTGAGAAATATAACAATATTAAGAATGTTATAGTCAAGTATTTCTATTTAGTTTACCAAATAAAGGTGTAACTAAATTTTCCATTTAATATTGATCTCTTCAAAGTCAAGCAAAAAATGTATCCACCTACTATTTGATATTTTCTTTATTTTCTCTTCTTCTCTGAAAGCTTGGTACTTATCAGATTGGGAGGGGAAAAAAAATCTCTTAGCTATTCTGGCAAATAACTTCATAGTTTCTCCTGTGGGAAAAATCCTAATTCACTATAATTTAAAAGTTTTCTAAAGAGCTTACATTTGAAAACTACATGTTATTTCATCCAACAAGATTCCGTTATTTTAGAATATATCCAACAAAATAAAGTGGTCTGCGAAGAATGTTATTGTTTTTCACTTCTGCTTTCAACTCAGTCTTTCAGCTTTTAGGATATTGCTAATGCTGTTAGCACAAACACAACATTGAAATTAATCTTTCCAATGGGAGAGTCCTAAAGGATGACAGTTTGGTAGGTTGGTTTTAGGTATATTTAAATTGAGAAAATGAAGTTAGCTTTGTAGGGCAACATTGCAGAATTTATTCAGATTATTAAAATGTGACAGTATATAATGCCACTGCTACAGGATACACTCTCTCTTCCCCAGTGTTGGAAGGTGTAATTATCACAAGATTTTAAAAGATTTTATTTCGTTGATTATTTTATAATACTAATATACTATCCAATTGCAGGTTATTTACAATAACACAAAAATCCAGAATTCATGCTTTGAGCTAAAACTCAGTAATATTATACCCTATGTATAAGAGTAACATTAAGTCAATAAAACATTTTTAAAATAATCCACAGGACACAATAACATAGGTAGCCATTGTATTTTGCACCAATAGGAGTTTCCAGATCATTTTCAATAGCAATCCCAAACAGATTGCTCTGTACGGTAGAGAAGTGATGAATTATAATTACATCTTTATCTGGTGGCCTGGAGGTGGAGCTCTCGCCTCACAATCAGGAGGCTGTGAGTTCGATCCTTGGTAGAGACTAATATTTGGAATAGACTCTCCTGCTCGAGCAAGGGGTCAGGCTAGATATCCTCTAAGGTCCCTTCCAACTCTGTTATTCTCTGATTCTATGATTCTAATCAGTGGGATTCTGGATCAGGTAGTCCTGCAGTTGCCATAGTGTTTGTTGAATAAACACAACCTTGACCATAGTTTCCACCTACTGAATGACCAAGAAGGTTCTCAAGTTAAGGGCAACCACTCTAGAGTTGATATCAAGACTGTATCTGACTTTCAGCTTGAATTTGTTTCTACACATCCAGTACCTCACAGAAATGAAACTTCACTCTTAAAGTCTTATTATAAAATAGCTCCTACCCATGTTTTGCCCAAAATAAAACTGAGTCTTAAATTAATTTTTTGTTCCAAAAGACACATTAGGGCTTATTTTTTTGTTAGGTCTTATTTTCATGGAAATTCAGTACTAAAAGCATCTATCTATGTGGTTGATGATCTTAACCGGAGTTTATTCTTGGGATAGGGTTTAAATTACAAGCATCCTGAAAAATCATGTTAGGGCATACTTCCTGGTTCAGTCTTATTTTCAGGGAAACAGTAATAGAAGCACTAAGTTTGATTTTCATTTGCTTTGATTTAAAGCCCATGTCACACTGCCCAATGGATGCAAAAAGGACACAGCGGACGAGCAAAATGTTCCATCCGTTGTTATCCGATCTCAAAAGGGGCAAAAAATTTGCATAACCGGAGCAGAAAACACGGAACGCGGGGAGGACCAGGGCGGATGCAAAGCGGATGCGGAACGGATAAGCGGAATGCCACAGCGGATGAAGCGGATGCAGAGCGGAAGCCTAGCAGATGCACAGCAAGAAGCTAACGGATGCCTGGCGTTAATTGCGCATGGGGGTGGATGCATTGGCATCAGCCCCGCGGATATAACGGAAGAGCTCGGAAGCAGGTTCGCCATTCAGAGGAAAGACCTGCTGCCGGACCGGATTGGCTGCCTTGCCTGCCCTGCCTGCATGTCTGCCTGCCAGCCTGTGCTGCCAGCCTCCCTGCCTGCTTTCGCTGCCAGTCTTTGGTTCCATCGTCTGCCTGCAAGCTGGTGCCTGCCTGCCTGCCAAGCCTTGGTGCCTCCCAGCCTGCCAGCCTTGCCTGCCAGCCTTGGTGCCTGCCTCCCTGCAGCCTTGGTGCCTGCCTGCCGCCTGCCAGCCCTTGTCTGCCTGCCTTGGTGCCAGCCTCCCTGGCCGAGCCTTCCTGCCAGCCGTGGTTTCCTTGCCAGCCTCCCTGCCAGCCAGCAACCCCACAACCATGGCGGAAGCACAGCAAGCCCTCAGCATATGCTGCCAGCCCTGCAAGAGGGACAGGGCTACATCCTGCCCCCTGGCCCTCACTCTGGTTCTCCTGGGCTTCTGCAGCATGGGCTCGCTCTTCTGGGGCGGGGCTTTCTGCTGCTTCTGCTTCTGGAAGAGCTGATGACAAAGCACTCCAGCACCAGCCACCTCCACAGCACCTGCGACCCTTTCACCCCCTGAGACTGAGCGACCAAGAGGAGTACCAGAACTCATTTTTGTCTCATAGCTTGTTGTTAATAAAATCTATTTTTGATTCACACACTTGGCTTCATTTCTTTTTTTTAATAAAGTTCTTTGCTGGAAACTTTTAGAAATGGTTTAAGCCTTTGCATGCTTGTGGGATGGGTTGCAGTGGGATGGGCAGGGATATCTTTGGGATGGGTATTAGCTGTGGGATAGATAAACCTCCAGTGCAGCATAGTGGGACTGTATGGTCCACCCCCAGCTGCAACACCTTTGGCACTTTATTATCAATAATAATGTAATAATCATCTCACAACATGTCACACAAACACACTCTTTATTAAACGCCCTGTTCATTGTAGGCCCACCCAACATACATGGCCCAATCTCATCCATGTGATGAGACAGGCTGAAGGAAGCATCCATTAAGCATCTACATCCTGCCTTGCCACTCCCACCCGCTCCAGCTGGGGAGTTGCACCAGTGTCTCAGGAGGTTTGCGCTGCTTCTTCCCTTCATATGAGGCTCTGTTGGGACTTGGCACATCCTCAGTGTCGATCAGGTTTCGCCCCTTCGCCTCCATTCCCCAGGCTCCATGTCCCCATTTGCCTGTTGGAGTCCACGAGCGCCTGTTCTGCAAGACTGGTTAGCGGGTTGCGCATGAGATTGTGCAGGATGCAGCAAGCTTCCACGATCCCTTCACGGTCTCTGGCCGATGCTGCATGTGTGGTGAGAAGTAACCCTGGAACCTGTGGCCAGGATGCAAAGGCGTCCCACACACCCCTGCCCCTGGACAGCCTGTAGTTGAAGATCCTCTCTTCACGGTGAGGAGTCCTGGAAGTGTAGGGCTTTATAGGAGGTGGTTGTGAGGAGAAGGCGTCAATCCCCCATGATGAAGTAGGGCACATCTTCTGTTGTCATTGGACAGGGGTTTCTGGATCTGGGAAGCCCACGATGAGGTTGCCTCCCCAGCTCCTACCTTGAGGTGACTGGCGTTGGTATACTGGGCATCTGAACATGAGCCGTTTGTCCTGAAGCCATCGATACATGAACTTGTAGTCAGCATCGAACATGGCGAAGAGGATGATGCTGAAGAAGCCCTTGGAGTTGAAATAAGTGGACCCTGACTTGGCTGGCACTTTGCAGGCCACGTGCTTGCCATCTATGGCTCCAATGGTGTGTGGTAAGTTCCACCTCTGATACCACTGCTCTGCAACTTTCTTCCATCCTCTTCTAGTGGAGGGGCACTGGAGGGGCTCCTCCTTGTATTCTTCGATGATGGCCTGGCACCACTTCTCTGACCACAATGCTGAAGGTGCTGGATGGCACCCTCCAGCCGTACTGCAATGCTCCTGTAGGAGGTCCCGGAGGCCAGGTGGCAACAGCAGTGAGTGCCACCTTGAGCCCAGGTTCCAGGCTGGGCCGGAAGTTGGTGTTTGCCTTGGTCAACCTGGGTGTCAGCCACTGCAACAACTTCGTCAAACATGGCTGGGAGGCATCCCTCATGAAGTTCTGGAATGCACAAGGTTCTTCGCTCCTGAGCTCCAACATCAGCTGTTGTACAGTCCGTCCTCTGCTCTTCTGTGAACCATCTTTGGACCCAGACTTTTTTTGGGTGGCTCTTTTCTTCCCATAGTAGAGTTCACAGGCCTGCATATGGTTTCGCACTGTTGCAGAAGGATGGTGGCTGCCGAAAGGACTTTGTTGCAATCCACGGTGGACATGACTGGATGCTGTGGGAAGAGGAAGAGCCAGATGAAGGCTGGCAGAGGTCTGCACCGCTGGGCTGCTGTTCTGAAAGTGAGATGCAGGCGAGTTGCTCCCCTTTTTATAGGCAGGAAAAGTGTCCCTTTGCATCTCTAGGCATCCCTGCAGACATCCTTAATATCCGAGATAGGTCCTCTCCACGAACCTTTTTTCCGTTTTAAACGCTTTGTTTCCAATGCTGCATCCGCTAGGCATCCATTCTGCAATCCGTTCTGCGTCCGTTCCGCTTCCTCCTGCGTCCGGGCGATGGAGTTCCGCGGATGCATAGCGGACGCCTAGCGGATATAGCAGATGCATAATGGATGCAAGAACGGATGCGTAGCGGGGATGCGTAGCAGATGCATTACGGACGAACTGGATCATTTTCTGCGCAAAAAGTTTTAGGCAGCCCAAAACTTTCGGAGCGGAGAAACGTCAATAAACGGATGCTGGACGGATAGAGAGGAAGCAAAACGGGGGCAGTGAGTACATCGCGTTTTCTTTCCAACGGATGGCAAGGTTTTTTGTCCGTTTTACATCCTCTTTGCATCTGTTGGTTCAGTGTGACATGGGCTTTAAGTTTAACATTTGCTTTAAAATAGTATAATACATCAGGATATTTTACTTGTAAGAGGTGGGTTTTTTTGGAAAGAGGTAGCTTTAATACAAACTACAGGAGAATTTTTAAAAATTGATTCTTGTATCTTAACCCCCCTTGTGCTACATTCTATTCAGATTCTTGTTGTGTTCCTAGTGCTGTGCACTTGTTCTTTTTGCATGAGATTCAGTGAGCAAACTATGAGATAGCTTTGGTTGCATAATCCATGCCAACAGGAAGAGATTTTATTTTACATTTGACAAAAGCTCTTGGCACACACAGACACAGTGCAGATGGCACCACAAACTTTTCCTGAAGTTAAAAAAAATGGGAGCTACCTATAACCATATGATTTCCATTTGGCTTACTGTCTTCCTCAACTAGTAAAACCTCAGCTTTCAGCAGTTCCTGTAGTTTGGAAGTTACTGGTCCACTGGCATTAGTTGGGAAGTTACTGGTCCACTGGCATTAACAGCATAGCTGCCGAGCATGAAAAAAATACAGATCACACTTAATTTCCAACTCAGAAGATTTATTGTTTAAGATTATACACATGAATCTAATCAACTAATGGTCAGTACTAAATTAGCCAGAGAGAAGAATTAACAGAATTTAAAGGGAGCTGGACATAGTTTGCTTGTGGGAATGTAATGATTCTAGGCTGAGTCCTCTCTTGACTCCACCCCCAGTCTCTGCCTGCTCTTTTCCTACATCAAGCAATCAATTTTCCTGTAATTATAGTGACTGAGCATCTCTTATCTCTTCACTATATAGGCAGATGGATCTAATCTCTGTGCATGTACATAAGCTTCATTTCTGGCACTGTCTGAGCCTTTAATAATAGCAGACCGCAGACCGAAAATGTTCCCCATCAAGGAAGAAAAAATTAAAGCATTTTTTAAAAACTGTGTATCTCCATGTTAAATAAGGGCGTTATGTAATATCTATCTGTGGATAAATCCTTTCAACCCTTTTAATCTGAGTGGGTGGCACACTAGATTTTTCAGCTAATCACCTTCCCTACAGACCATTTACACAGTAGTATGAAAATAGGACAGTCGACAAAGTGTACTGGGCAAGAACTACTCTTGTTAAGTTGTGACCTGAGACCAAGCAAGAGGAAAATAAGGAAAATGGAATCACTTCCTTGTGGCAAATGTCAAGTACCCTTGATGTGGCTTCTAATTACCCTTCTTTGATTATGTTTATTGAAGAGATATTCCTTATTTCTATTATAAATAGGAACACCACTCCCTCCCCCAGGTTCAAGCAGAAAATCATAGAGTCCAATGGATTTGAAACCTAAGAAGAAGGGACAAAGAACGTGGCGGTCACCTTTTAAATTCAACTTCAGTGAGAAATTTATCAAAAGGGAGAAAAAAAATTAAAAAAATTGTAAGCCATATGATGCCACCATCTGTTCCTTTTGCACATAATTTGCAAAGCATTTTAAAGCCAACCTGCAGCTCATCTGCGTCTCCACACCTCCCTCCACCATTCATGGATTTAATCAGGACCTGGATTGGCCATACATTTAGGCCAATAGTTGCTAAACCTGTGGTGGTTAATCAGGAACCCTGAGAATGTCAGCCAATCAGAGTTTATTGTCTCCCACCCTAAGCTTACAGAACTTAGCAGAACAATAAGAGAAGCCCAAAAATCTTCTGTTCACTCGGTTAGCATTCCTGCAAATGTCATGTTGTGTTCCATGCCTGTTTCTTCAGCTGGGTTGTGTGAAACGGAGCTTGGAAGTGAGGTTTAGGGTAAGTCAGGCAGTGTTGCTAAATGGATACAGAAAGACCTCATCAGAAAGCAAGAGGGGAATGGCCTATTTTCTGAAGGTTGGCAAAAGATTTTAGGATCTTGCAGCACATTGCCACTGTGCATTTTGCGCAAGCAGAGGCACGTACATCAGCTGAAACGTGGAAAATCCTAAATTGGGGGGACTCTGTGGGGAAAAACACAACAACCTGTTGTGGTTTGCCGGCAGCAGGTGCGGATGGCTGAGGTCTCAGAGGGTGAGGGCTCAGATGAGGGATCTGTGTGTGATGCAGGGATGGGGCCAGGACCATTAGGGAGTGAAATGCTGCCTTCAGAAATTGTGGAGGTTGGCAGCAGTGAGGAAGAGGCCCCCGAAGAGCCTGTGCCCAGTGCGTGTGTGTGCAGGGCTGCTCGAAGGAAAGAGCATCTGCAGCAGCACAGGCAACTCGGGAGTAAGTCTGCAAGGTAATGGCCCCTCCCTCAAGAGATAAAAGCCAGCTGAGAAACCTGAGTTCTTTGCAGGAAGCAAAGAAGATTTTGTACTCAAGCCTTGTGGATGTTCGGAATATCTTGGTGTTTGGAGACTCTTTGTGCTTGAAATATTTCTTAGTAACTTTATCTAGTATTCTTGGCAGCCTTGCACAAACTTGGCAAGGCTCCTTCTTATCAGAGTTAATTAGTTTGAAACAGCCTTTTAACCATGAAGGAACGGAATTCGTAAAAAAATCCTCTGTTATACCTCCCATTAAGTCTACTCCTGATAAGTGATCTCCAAAAGTCATTCTAGACTTCCTGAAATAATATGACTTTTTTCTTGCACTTTCTCCCTTTTGCCCCAAGCTAGATATGATACACAGATTAAATTTCTGCTTGAAATCATTCAGGTCATCAATCTTGAAGCGAAGAACGAAGAATAGTTGCTCAAGGCAAATATTCTTACCACCTTGAGCGATGTACTTGCAGTTCTATACCTCTTTGGTTGCTCACAAATGTTTGCTGTAATTTTTATGGAAGGAGAAGAGAAATGGATGGAGGAACTGGCAATGGGGAGGAAAGTTCCTTCTGGTTGGGAACACAGATTGTTCCAAATTAGAAAGAAACACTGCTGAGAAAGATCTGGTTGTCGCTTGAAGCAGCTGTAAAGCTTTGTTGGATTTTGATATGTGTGTAGAAATACTCCTGACTAAGTTACACTATCCTCAGAAGTTCTGAGAAAACCTGCTTTCTTCCCTGCTTTCCTTCCTCTTTCTCCTCCAGAAAAGAAGAGAGATTTCATCCCATATTTATTTGCAACCGGCTTCTCTGGTACAAACTTCTCTGTAGGCTTTTCTTTTATTTTTGGACCTCATCTTTCCAACCTGCTATCAAGAACCTGCTCTTAAGCACCGGATTCAAACCAACTCTTAGCAGGAGGGTAACTTTGCTTGGCAGAGTGCCCAGGAAGAACCGGTGGCTGTTGAATCAAACGAAACAGCGGGATTACAAATGCATTAAGCAGCTCCCAGGAAAAAGCTTTTGTCCTTATAGTAATCAGAGGAATGGTGGACTGTCAATCCAAGATTGCAACTTCAAGAAACCAAAGTTTTATAACCGACAGCCATGTAATTTGATTATGTCATTGCTGTGTGGTGACATTAAAAGCATACAGTAAATGATCTTTGAAAGATGGATATAGACAAAGAACAGGAAGCTTTGAAAATATATAGCTGAAGGCCAATATAGGAAAATACAGTACATAGAATGAATGAGCAGTTATGGAATAAAAAACATGCTTTTTACATTACATAGACATAAAATGTGATAAATGGCATTTGGTATACACCAACATTTTATTTTTAGATAATGTTCAGATTTCCAGTAACTCAACTCTTGCAATTTTGTGGATTATAGAACACTGTATTGTAGATTAGATGATATACAACATAGTTCTTTTCTCTTTGGCAATTTCGTTGTGATTGAGATCGATGACTGAGAGAACTCACATGACTAGAGAGAACTCAGTGGAAGAACCAGGAGTCTACTATTGGTTGTAAGATCTTCTATTTCCCTTAAAATAGGACTGTGAAATCTTTGTAGCTCTCATTTATTTCTAGGACTTGGTAAGGCAGCTTTATTCATTGAAAGAAAAGCAGCATTTAAATCAGCAGGGGCTTCTTTTCCTACGTAGTTATGACCTTCAAGAGGGAAGGACCATGGAGGAAGGGCATGGAAAGGGGAAAGTATTAAAATTTATCTTCCATCTCTTTTGAATTTTTCAAAACTTCATACAACTTCAGACATACATTTAGAATTACATACAGTGACACCAAGCAGACAAAATCCTTTCCAGTTGTCTTCAAAGGTCTTCTCTTGCTTATAACACTTTACAAGCTTCCTCATTAAAATAAGTAATTATATAAAAGCATGGTTCATGTCTGACATATCACAATGATAGTTTGCATAAAGTTGTAGCAGTTATGCCAATGTCATAAGAGGAACTAGAGAGACCAGGATATATTGGTGGGGATAGTGTAGGAAAGCCTAATGGGCAACGTAATTGGGGTATTGGAAGAAAAAAAGACTGTGTATGTAAGAACTGAATATTTGTTGGGTTGAGAGAATGAGGCATGGATGAAGCTCTATTGATAAGGTCTGATCCTAAAAGAGAGAACTATAGAACAGATTTTACAGTTATCAAATTAATGACAATTATTAAGGGCTTGGAAGAATTAACCAACTGAATGGAGTAAGCAGCTAAGAATGGCAGCTTTGGGCTGGAGTACATGAATTCTTTTTGCACTTACAAGTGTATACACTCATTTAGAAATATGACTGTTCTACTAGGGATCAATGGTTACAATAGCAATAAGAATCAAAATCTCTCTTTTAGTTCAGGCTCCCAAGTATTTGTGGCAAATATTCTTCTTGTATATGTCTGTATATATTTGAAAATGTTTTAGGAGAGGCATAGAGACATGTCTCTTTAGTTATTTGACCATAAATACATTCTTTCACTTTACTTCCCAAAGATTAAACCCCCCAAAAGAACTAAATTTAATCAAGGAATTTGGAAACGCCCAATGCTAATTAATGTCTGTTCATGCCAATTCTGAAAGGTTGTGTTCATGTGTGTGCATTTGGTATGTATTCCTAAGCTTCAAAATGATTGTTTTCCCAGGATTTTACGTTGTACCTCTTAAAAGGGCAGAAAGCTCCCATCAATATCCATAACCTTTATGACCACAAGCAATTCCTTGTATTTGGATTGAAGTCTTGGTTTTGTTGCAATTAATTTAGAGCTGTTTAATTTAATATTCATTGAAACTCGTGAATTAATTTTGTTTTGGTCTTTTGCTTAACAGCTAAGGAATGAGATTACAATGGCAGCAAGGAAACATTGCTTGTTCATTTGTGGAAGAAAAAAAAAGATCCACTGAGTTTTCCTGCACTGCAAACCTTCAGATGCCTGTCTCCCATATATCAGCTAGCTTTAAAAAATCATCTTAGGTGTACCATCAACTCTCTTTGTTTTGGACAGAGTGATGCCCAGCAGTCAGGATTGTGGTTAATACCAATTGCTTGGGAGAAAGTCATGTGGTCCCTGGTGAGAAAAACACAAAGGTTGAGTGCTTGTGACACGGGCAAACCCACAAAGACAAGGAAGCTATTTCACTCCCACACTGAAGCCAGAAGAGCAAACAAACTCAAATGACCACCTTTTGGGGGCTGTTTTGTAGCTGTCAAAGGCAGAGAGGGGCATCCACAGATAACCCCTCATCCAACAGAAATGAAGGCATTTGGGAAGGAAATGAAATGCAGTGGGTAAAATGGACCAGCTAACACAGCTGAGGGAAAACTTGTGGTTTGCCGGCAGCCAGTGCAGCCGGCAGCAGAATCAGACAGTGGGGAAGAACGGGGACCAATCAGGGAGTCTGGAGAGGATTTGGACGAGGGTCCTGCGTTTGATTCAGAGATGGGGCCAGGGCCATCTGGGAGTGGGATGCTGCCTTTGGAGCCTTCAGAGTCTGGCAGCAGTGAGGAAGAGGAACAAGGGAGCCTGTTTCCAGTGTGTATATGTGCAGAGCTGCTAGAAGGCAAAAGCAGCTGAAGCAGAAGGGGCGACTCTTCAGAAGGCTGGGAGGAGATTGCCCCTCCCATAAGAGATAAAAGTCAGACCTCAATGATGAAACCTTTGCAGGCAATAAAGTAGTTTGATAGATTCCAAGTTCTCCTTGAAGTTCTCTGTATTCTGGTTGGTTTTTTCTTGTACTTCGGTTTGTTTCTGTTATAATTAATTGGATACCTCTGTTTTTGGCAGCATTCCACAGCATTGAAAGGCGTGTGCTTATCTTGGGGACCTGTTTAAGATTCATTCTGGCTGGTAATGAAAGGACTTCCCACCATTGCAATAAAATAGGTTTTGCTTTTAAAACAAGATGGTGTTTAATTACGTTTGACAAAGCCTGGGCCAGAACAATACTATTTTTGATACAGAGAAGGAAAGGTTGGGTGGAGATTGCCTTCCTAGCTGACTAGAAACAAGCTGAGAAAGTCATGATTGTATCACCCAGTGGTGGGATTCAAGTGGTGTAACAACTGGTTCAGTGAGTGTGTGCTTTGCATGGCCGTGTGGTGTTTTAAAAACAGCCATTTTCAGCTGAAACTTACCTCCTGATGCAGCCCTGGTGAGGAAAAACAGCTGAGGAGTAGCAATCCACTGTGCCATATGAATCAGCTGGGTTTCAAAACAAGAAAATAAAGGGTAGACTAGGCCAGGGGCAGATGGGCAGGGCTAACAGATCGCCAGAACTACCGGGTCACCAGAACCGGTCCATACCGGCTGAATCCCACCCATGGTATTACCTCAAAAATCAAGAAAGACATGTCAAGAATTTCTAAGCCATTTCCTTTATTGTTCCTCATCTATAGACAAAGGTTTTACCAAACTAAAGCAGACAACATGCTCCATAAAACATGTACTGTGGGAACTATTATGGAGGAACCATCTTTAGCCTCTGTCTCCCACCATAACTATCTACCCTTTGCTGTCTCTTACTCCTCTGGAATGAACCCTCTCCCTCCTGGGAATCTGAACAAGATTCCTCCACAGCCATCCATTTTTCTCCTCATGAAATGGCAGAGGTCCATCCTGGCATTGGGTCAAGCAGAAAATGAGGACCAGGTCCATGTGAGCTCAAATAATCCTATATATCTGGGTGAAAAGCATAAGAGGAAGATTTGGAAGACTATGGAGCACCTTTGGTAGGAGTGCTTTAAAGGCTGGATGTCTTTCCTTGAGTGCTTTTCAGAAACATTAATATGTTGGATAACCAACATCAGAATTGGTTTCTTGCAATAAGCAATGCTCGGGGGGCATGGCCAGATGCACTTTGCAAAAGTGACTTTAAAACTTTAAACCAAAGCGATGCTTTTATTTATTTCACGAATAGCCCCAGTGAAGTCTGTCTGTGGTGATGAGATTAAAAAAGAGATGTTCAGCAAGCTGATTTTGAATACACTAAGGAAATGATTCCAGAATGGGGACTTCTCTAAAACGAGTGTTACGAACAATATTTCAATTCTGGAATCTGCAGAACAGTTACGGTTTTTAGACCTGCAAGGTTACTTCTGTCCTGTTTCTGGATCAGTCAGCAACTTGCTTCATCTGATGAGCACCAAATGATTGATAGCAACTTTCTGAGCAGAAGTGGTTTTTTGTCTTAGTGGCTGTATTTAATGGTTTTTGAGGAACCTGTAGGAGATAGGATCAAACACTTAATCTGTCATGAGTGCTTTTGCACTCACAAGAGATCTAAGTCCAGCCCACCTTGAATTCATTTGATTCTTATCTACCACCAATTTGTTTTGACCATTAGTAATTCAGAGTCTTGTAGAGAGCTTAACCTTGCAATAAAACTTTATACTCATTTAAATTGCCTGGATTTTCTGCCACTATTGTGTACTCCCCTCACCCAACTTCGCAAGAACCGGGGAGTATGCATAAGGCACGTAGCCATGCTACAATCTTGCTCTGGACTCAAACACCTTTTGTCAGATTGTTGTCTTGGTAGTGACTATTCCTCCTCCCCCACAAGGTATCATCCTCTGTTTCTGGCCCTCTTTTATTAATCAAGAAACTTCAAAATGCCTCCTAAAGAAATTCTCAATCCTGCAGAGAATAAAATAAAAAAACTAAAACAGAAAGTTTGAGTCAGTATTGAATGCTAACAAGAAATTATTTGGTGCTGCATTATTTAATGTTTTCTTCCATGGATTCTACCTTTTTTATGTACCTTTTCTTTCATTCATAGTTCCTTTAAAAGACATCTCCAGAGGAAAGAGAGAAGTGGATTCTGTAGCATTGCACGAGAAGCCATTATAGGTTGTGAACATCCAGCCTTTAAAACTACAGTATAAATACGTGCATCCCTTCAATTCAGAAGAAGAATGTGTGCGATGATCTCTAAATGTTTACATACAGTAATTGATATTCTGAAATGAGGTATTGTTTGATATCTCTCATGCAGGCTAAAAGTAGATGATTCTGCTTCTAATTTTCCAATGTTGTCAAATCAGTTGTAATTTTCTTAACACTTTCTCATCTCTGCCTTCCCTCCCTAGATATCAGTGCCTGCAATTTCTAAAATTTGCTGAGGATTTTGACCACCTTAGTGTAGATGCCTTCCCAGCTCATGCATCTACAGATTTAAAAAGCCATGAATTATTGCCTCAGTAAGAACTTTGAGTCCTTTGGTAAAGCCTAAATGGAATGTGAGGAAAGGACCACAAATTATTCACCTTTCTCCTCTACTGAGGTAGCAAGGGAGAAACTGGCTATCCGTCTTATTAATATGACTCACCTAGACAATTATACCGATGTATTTCATTCTTCTGAATATTTTAATATAGATGTGTTTTCTAGAACAGCTTCATAGGCTTTTCTCACTCCCCACAATCTCTTCCTAAGCATGTTCCTATATACATTTATGTGAAAGCAGATAAAATGTTGATGGGGCTTAATAGTCCCTATAGTTAAAAAAAAAAAAAGTGGAGTTTTGAAGATTTTGTTTATGAATTTGGAACACAGGTGGCCAACAGCTCTTAAGTTGTTCCTGTGCTGTTCTTTCCTTAAGTGCTGTTCTTTGCTTTGCACATTGTTGTAGGTTTTTTTAGAAGAGTGCAGAGTGGGAGTAAGATAAGATACCTTTGCTTCTGTACCAAATCTTGGGCGAAGGAGTCTGTTTACCTTTGATAAACCAGTGTCAGGCAATGGAACAACCAGACTCACATGAATAGATTCAAACTAGCCACTTTATTGCTCTATGCCCATTTTACAGGAATCTTCCCAGACTGGCAGATATGCTTGGGAAAAACTACTCTCTGTGTTGCTAACTTTCTTCGAGCTTTTGGCTATTTCCTGCTGCCCATCTTAATAATTCTTGCATTTCTTCTTTTAGAACAGTGCTTCTACATCTGAGTAACTTTAAGATGTGTGAATTTCAACTCCCAGAATTCTCCAGCCAGCACAGGGCAATTCTATGAGTTGAAGCCCACACATCTTAAAGCTGCTGAGGTTGAGAAATACTGTTTTAGAGGCAGTGCCACAGCCTCCATGCCCACATCAAAGGCATTCAAGGCACTGATCAGACCTTGCTCTTTAGTGTTTATGTAATGAGTCCATGTTACTGTAATTCCCTTGTCTGATCCCTTTCCTTGCCTGGGATGGTGGCTCTCCAACAGCTACTCTTGTATCTAGCAATTGCCTTGAAGGGATGCTTTTGCTTTCCATGTCTGTGTCAATCGTATTTTCAAGCTATTCAGTGGCAGCATCCCAGGGAAAGGCTAGGCAACTTTTGAACTGTGCCTGTGTGTGTCCTGTCCATATCACTTCATTTTTCTGGGAAAGAAAGGAAAGCTGGCTCTCGATTGAATGATGAATGAAGAAAATAAGGGTAAATCTCCCTCATTCATACCCCACCAGCCATTGTTCCTCATGCATGATTCAAGAGAAGTCAGGTTTCTATTCAACTTCTGGTTTATATCCCTTGGATATTGTGCTGATTTTCTCTTTCTCCTCCAAATTGATTTTTGTGGCGTGAAGGCTCTTGGTTCAGAAACAGGGTACACCTTCCCTTTTATGACCTGAGACGTTCATCTCTCTCTTCCTTCTGACCTTCTTGTAATCATTGCAAATCACTGAACCCTTTTTTAAATTAAAAGGGAGATGCTTCTTGAAGGACTTGATATTACACAGAGTGGCTGCTATTGATTTTCCATTAGCTGAAGCTTTGAATTAAATTAATACATTTCTGCTGAGGTTTGTGGATGGGCTGGCTCTCCCTCTCCTTAGTTTAGTGTTCACCCAATTATTCTGTAGATCAGTTCTATTAAATAATAAAAGGCAGAAGGCAAAACTGCCAATGTCTTCCTCCTGACCTCTTGACTCTTAAAATTACTATAATTCTTATGTATCTTCTTATATTTGACATCAGGATGTATAACAGGTTAGCCTTTGTCGGTATATTTTAATTGCCTATGTATTTCTTCTATCTTTCTTAGAGCTTCTGACTGTTTCCTGGAGTTTATCTTAATAATTCTTGCCCTTCTTTTTTTAGAGCAAAGTTTCGTGACCTCAGCAATTTTAAGATGTGTGGACTTCAACTCCCAGAATTCTGGGATTCAATCTTAAAATTTGCTGAAGTTGAGAAACACTGTTTTATTCCCACAGCCTCCATACCCATAGTCTGTGGTTTATTTCCCCCCAATCAGAAAGTGCTATGTAAGTGACCAGTTTCCTCATGAAAAAAAGGGCCATTTACTTTTAATCGGTGTAGTGACACAGCTCTCCAGAACCAACAGGCAAAATAACTGCTGAGTCACCTTCATAAATCTGTTCCACTGGACAGGGAGAAAACCCAGTATCATGGATACTTTCTGGATGCCTTCCACTAGTTTTGTTTATGGACATGCAGGAGAGAAGTTTCAGTTCAGAGAGAACAATTTTGCGGGGACCGAAAGGAACAGGAAGGAGCATTGGGAAGATGAGCAAAAAGGATCAGAAGCTGAAAGTGGAAGGTGACCTTGGTGGATTTAAGGAGTTAGGCACATTCCTTATGGCGAGAGAATATCGATTCCAAAAGCACACATTTAAACGCTCAAGCCTGTTTCCCATTATTATTATTATTTTTCGATTCTCCAGCAGCCTCCATGCCCTCTGAGCATCTCAGCCATCACTAGGCTGTTTTAAAGTTTTTTCTCCTCTCATCTCTGCCATTAGTTTCTTTTCATCTTCTCAGGCATTTGTTGAAAGTCTGCAAAACTTCAGATTGTCCTAAGCCAACTGCCCTGTCTCTTTTCTCTGAAATTGGAGCCATTTGGATCTTGTAGAAGTATTTATCACTCCAAAAGCATTTCTTATCTTGCTGTTGTAGAAAATATTTCTTTAACCTTTCACTTATTGTGAAATGATTATAACTCATGCCTGCAATCAGTTATATCCCTCCCCTATTAAGACACATGATTGTCCCATCTAAATGTCCCATCTAAATGTCCATCTGTTATCCTTCATTTCACCCCAACATCACCCCCTGGGAAGGTAGCATACTTCTCTGGGAATGTAATGTAAAAATGGTCAATTGTGATCAATTAGATGGACAATAGGAGACGAGATAAGAAAGGTAAATATTGCCTGACTGGAATCTGTCTGTTGCAGGAAGACGTAAATCTTAGTTAGATTACATGACCAGAGATTTACAAGGTAATTAGTGAACTAAGAACAAAGACTTTTCTGTATATAAGAAGGACATAAGACATCATACTGTATTTTGTAGAATTTCCCTCCCATGTCCCTTGTGATGTGCTAGGAACTTCTTCCCAGATTTTTTAACTTTGATCAAAGAATAAAAGTCTGTTTTATTTAATTTAAGTCTTTGTTTTGGCTCATTTTTGGCTTAAGCCAGAGCTTACATCCGAAATCAAAAGGAAGATCAATGTCGATTATTTTAAAAGATGTCTTAAAAATAATAATTACTAAAATGTAACTGAGATAAACAGAATATCAGAATTGGAAGGGATCTTAGAGATCTTCTTGTCCAAGCTCAAGCAAGAGACCCTATATACCATTTCATTCAAGTGGCTGTCCACTCTAGTTTCTTCTTCAAAATCTTCTATACTGGAGCACCCACAATTTCTGCAAAGCAAGCCATTTCATTGATTAATTGTTCTCAGTTTCAGAATTTTTTTCTTTCGTTCTAGGTTGCTTCTCACCTTGATTAGTTTCCATCCATTGCTCCTTGTCTTGCCTTCTCGTGCTTTGGAAAATAGGTTGACCTTCCTCTTCCTTGTGGTGTAATCTAATCAAGATGTGTTGTACATCTTTAATAGGACAAGGTGGAATATTATGCTGTCTTGGTATATGGTGTGAACTTAGAAGGGGGTTAGAGAAAGGAAAAGGAAGAGGGGGAATTTAGACAGAGAAGGGAACAAATAGATGGTTGAATATTTATTTGTTTTATTGGTTAGTTCAATTTGTTTCGTCACTCAACTGCATGCCACCAGCAAGCTTACATTTTAAACCCCCCCCCCAATATTAAAAAGTATTTAAAAAACAATACAGTTAAATTAACAGAATCCATAACCAGGGTTTAAATATTGTATTCTGTTCAGGAAACATTATTTAGTAAAATTCTGTACCTAGTAAGACAAGAAGGATGAAAAACAAATCTGATCTTCCATCAGCATATGACAAGGTTAGAGAATCAATTAACCTTTGATTTCTCTTCAAAATGTAAGAATATTGCAAATTTAGATTGGACAAGGTGTCTGAATTTCAGTAGCATTCAGTGGCCTCTCCAAGTTGATGGACTCCAACTGGTAGTAGGTAGGAACTGTAGAGATTTGTAGGAAGACATCACATTTGAGGAGGATTTAAAACTGGTTGCAGCTGAAGGTCACATTATTATTTCTTGAACTGATGGCTTAACAGATCCAGAATCTTCCACTAGGTTTAACCAAAATGTAATGAAACAATAAGAAAGAAAAAACATGGTAGCTACTATATCTCAAAGCTTTAAAAAGTATGTCTCAAATCCCATTTGCTTGAAATTGTCACAGCAAGCATCTGGAATGCAGAACTTGGCATGACATGTGAAGTCATGTTCAATAATTACATATCAAGAATTACATATTCAAGAATTACATGTTAAGTTTTAAATACCCCCTCTTTTGATTTAAAAAAAAACCTACTCTTTTTACCAAGCATATCTAGTTATTTGTTAACAAATCAGACTTAATTATTGCCTTTACTAATTGTAAACACTGTGTGTTTTACCAGTACGGAGAGAGCAATTAAATCACAGCTGAATAGTGCATTAATTAAGCCTGGGAGTATTGTAGTGCAGAAATGTGTCAATAATCACTGTACAAAATGGCTGATAGAAGTGCAGCTGTCCTATACAGGCCAAGACAGAAAAGGGATCGAGCCATTTTTAGAAAATTGCAGAGTGTAAACTGTACACAATAAAATACAGAATTGCATAGCAGTCCAGGACTTTGATTGGAGTCAGAACTTAAAAAGACTCCAACCATGAACTGTAGACCTGGCTGGAAAGTTGGAAGAATGAAAGAATTGAAGCAAATCACTTCCAAATTCCCCGACACTGACAAATCTAATCAGGAAATTCACTGAAATCTGTCTGTCTGTCTGTCTTGTCTGTCTCTATCTCTCTATC
Organism: Laticauda laticaudata; assembly: GCA_004320025.1. Taxonomy (NCBI): domain Eukaryota; kingdom Metazoa; phylum Chordata; class Lepidosauria; order Squamata; family Elapidae; genus Laticauda; species Laticauda laticaudata. The sequence goes on from BHFT01010267.1 coordinate 22,942, forward strand.
TTTCTGTCTATCTATTTATCTTTGTTATTTATCTGCTATCTCTTTCTCTCTTTCACTCTCTCTCAACTCACTCTCTCTCTCTTCCTCTATTATCTATCTGCCATGTATGTATGTATGTGCGTGTGTGTGTGTGTATGTATGTATGTATGTATGTATGTATGTATGTATGTATATCCTGTATATCTGCCAGCCTGCCTGCCTGCCTGTCTGTCTGTCTGCCATACATGTATGTATGTATGTATGTATGTATGTATGTATGTATGTATGTATGTATCAATCCATCCATCCATCCATCCATCCATCCATCCATCCATCCATCCATCCATCCATCCAGTCTATCTGTCTTCAAACATTTTTTTTAATTTAAAATTTTTTATTAAGCAAATAAACAAAGACAAAAACAAACAAGAATTACATTAAAAATTTGAATATGGTACAGTTTCCTAACATCATTGTCATTACTTCGCTAAATCCAATAGTAGTAATATATAATTTCCATCTACACGCTTTAAATATAAGTATAATCATTGCTTATTCTCATGGATCTTCCTCATCTCTAGCCAACCATAAAATTTATCCCATGTTTTATAATAATCTAAATCTTCCTTATTTTTTAGTTCTTTTTGTTAATTTATCCATTTCTGTGCACATTGTAATTTTCCTCAATATTTCCAATTCATTTGGGATAACTTTACCTTTCCAATTCTGTGCATACACCAACCTTGCTGCAGTAATTACATGGATCATTAAATACAGGTTTTCTTTATCCTATTTCCCAGTGTTAATTCCTAGCAGAAAGAACTCAGGCCTATGTTGTATTTTAATTCCACACATTTCTTCTATCCACTTATGTAGATTTTGCCAGTATTTTGGGGCCTCTTTGCAACTCCACCATAAATGATAATAAGTTCCTATTTCTTTATTGCATTTCCAACACATGGGAGAAAGTTTGGAGTTCATTTTTGCCAATCTTGATGGTGGTATGTGCTATCTATAAAATAATTTATACAAATTTTCTTTGAAGGGTATCAATAAAATCATTTTTTGTTTCTATTCCATAGTTTTTTCCAATCATCCAAATTAATGCTATAACCAAAATTTTTCATCCATACCACCATCGTTTCTTTTACTTTTTCTTCTTCCACTTTAAATTCCAATAAAACTTGATTATTTTTTTATTATCTTCTGCTCAGGTCCCAATAAAATTTCATCAAATTTTGTCCTACCTCAATTCCCTGATTCTTCAACTCTTGTCTAATTTGTAATTCCCCTTTTCATTTAATATCTCTTCGTAGGTGATGATTTTTCCTTGTCACAAATGTATGGATGCATTGGTGCCTCCAGAGTTGATAGCCAAATAGGTGTTTCTATATACATTTGCCTTTTTATCTTATACCATGTGTTTAAGAGAGTCTGTCTTACTTTATGCCTTTGCACATAACTTTAATTCTCCTGCCAGAGGAAGGTGTGCCATCCCAACTGTAAGTTGTAGCCTTCTAATAACAATATTCATTTGTTTCTATGATTAATCCAATCTTTCGCTCAAATAATTTGAAATGTGAAATATAAATGACTTTGTAACATGCTCCATGTTCTTTAATCAGATGAGTTCTTTAATAGCCTAACCTGGTGCAACCTTTTTTCTTCACCAACCCCAGATTTTTCTTTTCTCAAATGAGTCGTATGAAATGTGATTGGGGCCAGGATGCAGCAAAATCTCTCCCAGATGCCAGCCATTGCAGGAGTCCTCTTCCCTCAGGAGTCAATGGAAACAGTAAAATCAGTTCTCTTGGTCTAATGGGATTCTCTGACAGACACCACAAAAGTTCAAATGGGCTTAGACTCAAACAAAATTGCAATATTGGTCCTTCTGTGGGAATCACTGGAAATGTGCTTTGTTCACCAGAGAAGCATTTTATTGCTTCTTAATAGTTCCTTGACTTAAAGTTCTAAAGAAGATCCATTCTATATTCCCCAACAAAGATTGATATTATGGAATGGAATGGAATGGAATAGAATAGAATAGAATAGAATAGAATAGAATAGAACAGAACAGAACAGAATAGAATNCAATAAGCAATGAAGTCATGGCCAATAAAGTATTCTATTCTATTATTTTTATGATGAATCTCAGCAGAGGTGGTATTCAGCAGGTTCTGAACCAGTTCTGGGGAACTGATAGTGGAAATTTTGAGTAGGTGGGAGAACCGGCAAATGCAGCCTCTGACTGGGCCTGCCCCTTCTATTCTCTGCCTCCTGAGTCCCAGCTGATCGGCTGGGTCTTCTTTTGTTGCCCTGCACAGGAGAACAGAGCTGGAAAGCAGGCTAGTGGGGTGAGGAGGGAATGGGGATTTTGCAATATCCTTCCACTGCCCTGCCCACCAAGCCATGGCCACAGAACCAGTAGTAAAAAAATTTGATTCCCACCACTGGGTCTCAGGACAGTTATGAATATTGATTACTGAGTGATCCAAACCAAGAAGCCAGTTTGAAAAGGAGCTGTGGTTTTGGGATTGATGTTATGGGATGCTTTTATTCTGCCAAGTTTTACTTTTCATTACCAATAAGCTTAGAATTTCTTCCCTCCTGCCATTTAGTAAATCAATTAAATTAAAGCTTGCTTTCCAAGGTTCACCTTGACTTCTGATACAAGGGCTTCTAAAGGTTTAGAAATTGATTTATTTAGAGTAACATAGGGTCAGAAAACAGCTTGAAATGATTGTGAAGTAAAGTGTGTTTGTATTTCAAAGTCTAAGATATGCTTCACCAGCTCTTTGAATGTTTACTTAGACATATTTCAAAGTATAAATCTAAATTCTTGCAAGGAAATATTCAGCCCCATTAAAGCATCACTGATTTTACCAAATATGAATGTTTCAGCTATTTTTTCTGTGAAAGGACAATAGAATACATTACATAAAATATTGACATCTCCCCCTAAATACAATCAAAAATTGTTTTTGGGGTATAAGCATGTTGGAGCAGCAAACCGATCATTTGTGGTTTACAGTGCACTATAATTAATGGTCATATTATTATTTTTTAAATACCTGAGATCAAAGAAGCTCATGTATAATATTCAAGGTGCTGCAACACTTTTGCAAACTTGCAAAAATTATGCTCATAATTACAGCCCTGTTTTGACTTTTTCCATTCATATATTTCAAGTACATTTTAATGTGGTAGCTTTAGTACCTGTTTTTCCTATTCAATTCTACATTTACCATTTTCTTGGACATACCCTCCTTTTTCTATGTAGTTGTAACAATTCTTATCAAATAGGGGGTGACACAACAGATAAATTTAACATTTTGAGGTTGTTTTTAATTTAACAGTAGTGAAATATAACTGGGACTAAAGTGATGTATTCCATCAGTATATTCTGACTGATTCATTTTGTTATCTCCGCTGCTTCCAAAATCCCTCCTAACCTTATCAGCATTGTGAAGCAGTAACCTCTGATCTCTCCCTTTAAAAAAAAAACACTGTATCACTACCTTTCAAATTCCTTCTGTTAGAAAAGGTCAACTTTAATTTATTTGCTAGAAGCAATTGGGAGAATGAACCAATTTCCCCCCTCCCCCTTCCTGCCTGGAGGATTACAGAGGTTGAAACTCAACGTAACTACAAGGCACCAAGTTGAGGAAAGGTGATATAAGCAATAATCCTTGAAAATGACCACAGACTCAGATTCCTGCTGAATGAAATTGTCTTCCTGATGAAGATGAATATTTGTAGCTCGGAGTTGAAATGAGGGACTTTGGCGGTCTCTGGCCTGGGTTGTTTTCACACAGATGTTTCATTACCTGAACTGTTGTTGCATTGATGATGTTACCTGGTTTGATAATGAAATGTCTGCAAGAAAACAACCAAGCTCAGAGAGCACCAAGGATATATGTAGTCTTCTTCTGTTCTGCTTGGATATAACCAGAGGTGATATTCCGCCAGTTTTGAAGGTTCTGGAGAATCGGTAGTGGAAAGTTTGAGTAGTTTGGACAATTGGCAAATGCCACCTCTGACTGGCCCTGCCCCCATCTATGCTCTGCCTCCAGAGTCTCAGCTGATCGGCTGTGTCAGATCTGTCTATCTCATTTCTTCAGTGGAAGAAGAAAAAGAGGGGAGACTGATAAAGAAATCCTTTCTTGATGTAACTTGAATACATTCAATTTTATATTGAATTTATATAACCCACACATGATACAATGGAGAGAGGAATCCCAGATGGCCAGAACCTAACACCTCTGAGCAGCACAGCCAGGAGATGAGAAGACCATAAAATTTCCAGTGAGATGTATGCTTGGGAAACTGTGAAAAAGATTGTTCCTTCAGAAGGGGTGGGAGTGGAATAAACATACTGGCTTTTGTTTCACAAAATACACATTGAGAGAAGGGGAGGGGTTCTAAACTCCCTTATTCATCCCGGTATGCCTGAGAGACATTAGACGTTGCTTTTAACCCCAACATGAATTGTCTCATCTCAATAAATGATTCCTTTTTTATATGTTTTGATATGTTTCCAGAAGTTCATTCTCATTGATTGAATGGGAAAAGTTCTGTAGCCTGACAGGCTGGGTCTTCTTTTGTTCCCCTACACAGGAGAATGGAGCTGGAAAGCAGGTTAGCGGGGTGGGGAGGGAATGGAGATTTTACAGTTCCCTTCCCCTGCCACATTCACCAAGCCATGCCCACCAAGCCAGCCACACTCACCAAGCCACACCATGCCCACCAAGTCATGCCCACAGAGACAATAGTAAAAAGAAAATTTGAATACCACCACTGGATATAACCTATTTGATGACTGGCCTCTTCTTACAGTCCCTTTTTGTTTACAAAGATGTAGAGTAAAGCTGTCAAAGGTGCATCATGCAGTGGCCATGCCCATGCCCGGTTTAGCAAAGGAGGGGAAAGTCCTGATACATCACGTGATCACGTGACACTGCCATGACAATGTGAGCTTGACACACCTGATCTAGAGAAAACCATTAGAGCAATATTGCTTTGTTTTACTGGCTAATATTTATCTCACTGCTATCTTGTGTCCCCTTAAAATGGAATAATTTTTGTTGCTGACAGCCCAGTTCAGGAGTCTTCAAACTTGACAGCTTTAAGACTTGTGGACTTCAACTTCCAGAATTCCTCCTCCTCAGTACAATCGAGTCGGATTCTGGGAGTTGAAGTCCACAAGTCTTAAACTTGCCAAGTTTGAAGACCCTTGGTCTAGTTCATCAGTCCTGAGGATGTGACTGTGATCTTAAATTTCTGCAGAAATAAGCTGACAAGTCTTTAAGGTGCCACAAACCAGTCAGTTGTGGAATGAGAAGGAAACCCAAACATGATGCCCATCATGTCTGTGTGAATGTCTCCCTCTCATTCGCTTGTCAGCATGAAGGGAGTGATTAGGTTTGGGCTCTTCTTTGAATACCCTACATCAGCCAATAGCCAGGGGATTTCTTAACATTGCATAATTGAGATACCAACTGGGTTGAAGGAAAATTTATTCTGGCTTCTCAGGGGAAATGGAATACCATAATCACTGGAAGAGCCAGCTTGAAAGGTGAGGAAGTGATCACATATACATGCCACATGCTTTGTGCATCTCTTCCATCTGAAATTCCCATGTAGCCTCATCCCTGTGATGTGTCAGAGATACCGATAGATAGCATGCTCGAGGTTGAACACAAGGTTTGCCAGGACCTTGCCCAGAATCAACTATTGTCCACAGGAAGGGAGGTGGACTTGCCAGCAAGTCTTCACTGTAAGACTTGGGCAGGTGGGAGCAAGTCTGTAGTTTATTTTCATAGTACCATTGTTTCCTTTTTGCATGGGAGAGGAGACAATCTAGATCAGTGATCTCCAACCTTGCCAACTGTAAGACTTGTGGACTTCAACTTCCAGAATTCCTCAGCCAGCAAAGCAAAGCTTTTTCCAATGAAAAACGTCCCTAGCCAAGAGTCATCAATCATGCTCTCCAATTAGATTTTTGCTTGGCAGAACCTTCAGTCATCGAATCAGTCTTTGAAGAAAATATGAATGGAATGTACTTTCGATTCCACACTGCTGCCTGCTCTTTGAAACTCCCCTCCCCCAATTCTGTTGTCAACTATAAAACGTGTATACAAAATGTTTTATGAGTTGACACTCTGGGAGTTGAAGTCCACAAGTCTTAAAGTTGGCAAATTTGGAGTACTCTAACCTAGGGCAGGGGTGTCAAACTTGCAACCTGTGGGCCAGATATATCACACATTGGTCACCTCCAATTTAGTGAGGGGGGGAAGTCACGATATGTCATGTGGGCCGCTGTGATGACACAAGTTTGACACCCCTGAGTTCAGGGATATGATCTTGGAGAAAGCATGTGATGAAACATGAACTTACTTCAGAAAACAAGAAAGTGTGAGAGAGACGCTCAAGAGTTGACTGCCTTTGGCATTCAAGGGAAGAAACCTCATCAGACCTCCAAAAGCTCCAATCTAGTTCAGATGTTTTATTTATTTCAAACATGTTTTCTTAATGCAAGTGGAATTAGAGGCAAGATGGAACCATCGCAACAAATATATACTTTCAAGTCAAGTTCAATGCCTCGTAGTGATGTGGGCTTGGTCATGCTCTTGGTGCCAATCCCTAAATGGTTTGCCTTCTTTCCGGTGGTTTCTCAGCTTCTCTGGATATCTTGGTGTTCCAAGGATCTTCAGCCTTTTTGGAGAACAGCCACGCTGGAGAGCTGCTATCATCTGCACGTGCTGCTTTGATGCATTTTCTTTCAACAACCACAATATTAGCAGCTGTTTTTGCTGGTCACTGTTCCGACTCTTCAAATGTCAATGGCTGTTTTGAATATTTAGATCAGGGGTATCCACCTTTGGCAACTTTAAGGCTAGTGGACTTCAACTCCCAGAATCCCCCAGTTAGCATGGAAATTGTAGTCCACAGATGTTAAAGTTGCCAAGATTGGACACTCCTGATTTAACAGAATGGCAGAGTATAAAGCCCATGACACACACTGGTGCAACTCCCCAAGACAGGATGGTAAATGCTTAATGAATGCTTCCTTCAGCCTGTCTCATCATACGGATGAGATTGGGCCATGTATGTTTGGTTGGCCTACAATGAACAGGCGTTTAATAAAGAGTTGTTGTTTATGTTGGACATGTGTGGATAATTATTACATTATTATTAGATAATTGAAGGGCCAAGGTGTGACACCTGGAGGGTGGACCATTACAAGTCCCAACATGCTTGCGCTGGAGGTTTACCTATTCCCACAGCTATTACCCATCCCAAAGTATCCCTGCTCATTCCTCAGTATCCCGCCCACCCCACTGCTATCTTAACCCATCCCACAAGCATGCAAAGGCTTAAACCATTCTAAAAGTTTCCAGCCAAGACTTTATTAAAAGAAAGAAATGAAAGCAAGTGTGTGAATCATAAAATAGACTTTATTAAACAAACAAGCTATAAGAACAAAAATGAGTCTCTGGTTACTCCTCTTGGTCTCGCTCAGTCTCAGGGGTGGAAGGGTGCAGGTGCTGTGGAGGTGGCTGGCTGCTCGAGTGCTTGTCATCAGCCTCCTCCAGAAGCAGAAGCAGCAGGAAGCCCCAGCCCACAGAAGAGCGAGCCCAGTTGCTGCAGTAAGCCCCAGCAGAACCAGAGTGAAGGGCCGGCGGGGACGGGATGGTACCCTGTCCCGCTTGCCAGGCTGGCAGCAGATGGAGACTGAGGCTTGCTATGCTTTCCGCATGGTTGTAGGGGTTGCTGGCTGGCAAGGGAGGCTGGCCAGGAACCAAGGCTGGCAGGGGAGGCTGGCACCAAGGCATGCAGGAAGGCTGGCAGCAGGCAGGCACAAGGCTGGCAGGCACGGCAGACAGCAAGGCTGGCACCAAGGCTGGCAGGCAGGCTGGCAGGCAGGCAGGCAAGCACCAAGGCTGGCAGAAAGGATGCACCAAGGCTGGCAGCAAAGGCTTGCAGGGAGCAGACAGCAAGGCTGGCCAGGGAAGGCAGGCAGCAAGAGCTTGGCATGCAGGCTGGCAGCAAGGCTGGCAGGAGGCTTGGCAGGAAGGCTGCCAGCAGGCTGGCAGGCAACATGCAGGGCAGGACAGGCAAGGCAGTCGATGTGTCTGGCAGCAGGTCTTGTCCTCTGAATGGTGACTGCGTTCGAGCTGCTTCCGTTATATTCGGGGGCTTGCGCAATGCATCCCACCCCATGCGCAATTAACGCCAGGCATCCGTTTAGGCTTCCGCTGTGCATCTGCTAGGCTTCCGCTCTGCATCCACTTTCATCCTTTCTGCATCCGCTGTATCCGTTCCGCGTCTGCTTTGCTGAGGCCCCTGGAAGGCCCTGCGGATGTTGCCATCCTCTCCCATCCGCTTCCATCCGCTGGCTTCCGTTTCTGCATCTGCTTTTTCCATGTGCCGGCGTCTCCCGCGTCCGTGTTATCCGCTCCGGTTATGGCAAATTTTTGCCCCTTTTGAGAGCAGGATAACAACGGGACGGAACATTTTTCTCATCCGCTGTGTCCTTTTTACATCCGTTGGCCAGTGTGACATGGGCTTAAATTCAGTAATAAAAAATATTGAAGTATTCATAATAAAACGAGCAGTTATAATTCGTTGCCATTTCATGTACTTAGGACAGGGAAGAAAACTGATCTAAACTATCTTCATTTTTCTCCTAGCTCTTTTAATTATATTTAAAAACCAAAACACAAATACGAGCAGTGTTATTTTAAATACCCACATACTCAGAACCAGCTGTTTCAGGATCTTTTATAATTGAATTGTGATTTAAGCGATGTGGTTTTTTAAGCCCATGTTCCACACTGCCAACGATGCAAAAGGGACACCGCGGATGAGCAAAATGTTCCATCCTGTTGTTTATCGCTCTCAAAAGGGGCAAAAATTTGATAAAACTGGAGCGGATAACACGGAAAGGAACGGAACGCCGGGGAGGACGCAGGCAATGCAAAGTGGATGCGAACGGAAGCCTTGCGGTATGGAAAGAGGATGGGAGCGGAGGCACATCCGCGGGGTTCCGGGGCCTCAGCGAAGTGGATATGCAGAACGGATAACAGCGGATGCAAAATGGACACCGATGCGGATGAAGCGGAAAAGCACAGCGGATGCACAGCGGAAGCTAGCGGATGCCTGGCGTTAATTGCACATGCGGGTGAGATGCATTGCGTCAGCCACGCGAATATAACAGAAGCAGCTCGGAGCAGGTCGCCATTCAGAGGAAAGACCTGCTGCCCGACTGGATTGCTGCCTTTTGCCTGCGCTGCCTGCATGTCTGCCATAGCCAGCCTTTGCTGCCAACCTTTCTGCCAGCCTTGGTGCCTGCCTCCCTGCAAGCCTGGTGGCCTGCCTGGTCCAGCTTCCTGCCAGCCTTGGTGCCTGCCTGCCCTGCCAGCCTGCCTGCCAGCCTTTCCTGCCAGCCTTGGTGGCAAAGAGGGACAGGGCTACCATTCCCACCCCCTGGCCTCATCTGTTTCTCCTGGGGCTTCTGCAGCCAAGGGCTCGCCTCTTCTGGGCTGGTGCTTCTGTTGCTTCTGGCTTTCTGGAGGGTGATGACAAGCACTTCAGCACCAGCCACCTCCACAGCACCTGACCCTTCACCCTCTGGAAGGGATCTGAGCGGACCAAGAGGGAGTGCCCAGAGCACTTTTTTTTGTTTCATAGCTTTATGATTCACATGCTTGCTTCCTTTCTGTTTTTTAATAAAGTCTTGCTGGAACTTTTAGAAATGGTTTAAGCCGTTGGATGCTTGTGGATGGCTAAGGATAGCCTTTTGGGATGGGTTAGGATACCCTGTGGTGATGCGGTAATAGCTGTGGGATGGGTTAGGATAAGGAGTGGGATAGATAAACCTCCAGTGCAAAGCATAGTGGGACTGATGGTCCACGCCTCCAAGTTTCCACACCCTACGGTCCTTTATTATCAATAATAATGTAATAATTATCCACACATTCAATATTAAACACAACTCTTTATTAAACGCCCTGTTCATGAAGGCCAACCAAACATCATGGCCCAATCTCATCCGTTGTGATGAGGACAGGCTGAAGGAACATCCATTAAGCATTTACCATCCTGTTCTTGCCACTCCACTGCTCCAGCTGGGAAGCTTTCAACCAGTGTTTCAGGAGTTGCGCTGCTTCTTCGCCTCACAGTTGAGGCTCTGTTGGGCCTTGCACATCCTCAGCTGTATTGATCAGTTTTTGCCCTTGCCTCCATTCCCCAGGCTCCATGTCCCCATTGCCCTTGTTGACGGTCCACCAAGCCGTGTTCTGCAAGGGACTGGGTAGCTGGCGTGCGCATGAGATTGTGCAGGATGCAGCAAGTTCCCATCCTCTTCATGGTCTCTGGGCTATGGTCATGTTGCGTGAGACAGGACCTGGAACCTGTTGGCCAGGATGCCAAAGGTGTTTTCCACCACCCGTCTTGCCCTGAACAGCCTGAGTGAAGATCCTCTCTTCACGGGGTGAGCGGTATTTGGAGGTGTAGGGCTTCATGAGGTAGGTTGGAGGAGAAGGCATCACCCCTCGATGAAGTAGGGCACATCTTTGCGTGTTGTTGGGCCGGGGTGTCTGATCTGGGAGCCCACCATGAGTTGCCTTCCAGCCCCTCCTTGAGAGTGCCGACTGGCTTGTATACCCTGGGCATCTGAAGATGAGCCGTTGCCTGTAAGCATCGATGTACATGAACTTGTAGTCAGCATCGACCATGGCGAAGAGGATGATGCTGAAGAAGCCCTTGTAGTTTGATAAGCTGGACCCCGACTTGGGCTAGCGCTTTAGCAGGCCACATGCTTGCCAATCATGGCTCCAACGGATGTGGGAGAAGTCCACTCTGGATACCACTCGCTCTGCAACTTCTTCATCCTTTTTCAGTGGAGGGCACTGGAAGGAGCTACTCCTTGTATTCTTCGATGATGGCCTGCACCACTTATCTGACCACAAAGCTGATGGTGTTGGGGTTGGCTCCCTCCAGCCGTACTGCATGGCTCCTGTAGGTGTCCCTGAGGCCAGGTGGTGCCAGGAGTGAGTGCCACCTTGAGCCAGGGTCCAGGCGGGCCGAAGTTTGCTGTGTTGTCTTGGTCAACCTGGTGGTCAGGCACTGCACAACTTCGTTCAAGCTGGCTGAGGGCATCCTCAGAAGTTTTGGAATGCACGAGTGTCTTCCTCCTGGAGCTCCACCATCAGCTTGTTGTACAGTCGCGTTCCTCTGCTCTTCTGGCGAACCGATCTTTGGACCCAGACCTTTTTTTTGGGTGGCTCCTTTTCTTCCCGTAGTTAGAGTTCACAGAGCCTGTAGCATGGATTTCACACTGTTGCAGAAGGATTGGTGGCTGCCGAAAGGACTTCTGTCACAATCACAAGTGGACAGACTGATGCTTTGGAAGAGAAGAGTCAAGATGAGGCTGCAGAGTCTGCACAGCTGGGCGCTGGTCTGAAAGTGAGATGCAGGTGGAGTTGCTCCCCCTTTTTATAGGCAGTATAGTGTTCCCTTGCATCTCTAGCATCCTCTAGGCATTCCTGTAGACATCCTTAATATCCGAGATTAGGTCCCCTCTGCGAAGTTTTTTCCATTTTAAACGCGTTGTCTGTTCCATGGTGCATCCTGTGGTGCATCCGTTCTGCATCCGTTCTGCGTCCGTTCCGCTTTCCTCCCTGCGTCGAGCGATGCGGTTGCGCGGATGCACAGCGGATGCCTAGCGGATATAGCGGATGCGTAACGGATGCGTAGTGGATGCATAGAGGATGTGTTGCGGATGCAGAACAGACAAACTGGATACATTTTCCGCACAAAAGTTTTGGGCAGCCCAAAACTTTTGGAGCGGATTAAACGTCAATAAACAGATGCTGGACGGATAGAGAGGAAGAAAAACGGAGGCAGTGAGTACATCGCGTTTTCGAATGGATGGCAAGCTTTTTTGTCCGTTTTACATCCTTTTTGCATCCGTTGGTTCAGTGTGACATGGGCTTAACTTATAGAAAAGACCTCCAAAACTTGTATTTAGTTTTTTTTAGAGAATATTTTCCTTTTGTTGTGTTTTAAAGATTCATTTTGTACTTAGTTTTAATATTGTATATGCTAATTAATAAATAGAAAACTTTGATGAAATCCAGCTCATTGTTAGTTTTAATCTAATTGTTGTTTCATATTTTAATTGCCACTGCAATATCACATCATTGACATTTTGCAGCTTTTCAAATTAGAAATTAGTTTTTCAAAAATTAAAGCATTAAAAACAAATTAGAATTCTCAGTACTTCTTGGGTAATTAATTCCAGTGTATGTAGTGAAGTAGAAGGTTTATACATTTCCAAAGCAGAATTTCTAAAACCATTATTGAAAACATAAGCTGGAGATGAGGAAGAATCTCTCTTTATTCCTAAATGTATCTAAATGTATTTGGTCACTAGATTAGAAAAAAAAAAGAGTTTGGAAAGAGTACGGAGAAGAGCAATTAAGATGATTAAGGGCCTGGAGACTACAACTTAAGAGGAATAGTTTCAGGAATTGGGTATGGTTCGTCTAGTGAAAAGAAGGACCAGAGGTGACAAGATAGCAGTGTTCTGTCTGTGTGGGACTGGGACGAAGAAGAAGGGGTGAACCTCTTCCCCAAAGCAGTAGAAGGTAAGACAAGAAGCAATTGATGGAAACTAAACAAGGAGAGAAGCAACCTAGAATTAAGGAGAACAACTTGCCTTCAGAAGTTGTGGGATGCTCCATCACTGGAGGCTTATAGGAAGAGACTGGACATCCACTTGTCTGAAATGATATAGGGTCTCCTATTTGATAGGGGGTTGGATTAGAAGCCCTCCCTTCCAAGTCTATTATTATGTATTCTATTCTGTATCTGGTCCTGTGTATTTTTCTCTCTTTGGAAAAAGGAAGCAATTTGGTTTAGATCTCCACTGCCCCGAGTTGGATTTCATTTTAGAAATACATATCTGTTTCTAGAGTTTTGCAGCTTCCAATAATTATTGAGTTTTCTTCAGGTCCATTTGTCTAAAACAAAAGAATCAGGCTGTGGACTATTCTGCTGTTTGCTTTTTTGAAACAGCCAGAAAAATTATCTCTGGCGTCTGAAAAATATTTCTGTCTGTCTGTCTCTGTCTGTTTATGTAGCCCAAAGTAACTGAACAATGATACAAGATGACAGGCATGTTTAAGTGATAAATATACAGCAATCTTTGTTTATTGACTGCCTTGTTTAGAAACCATTCAAAGTTAAAATGATGTAAAAATAAAATCAGTTATGACAGCTGCATTACCCCATAATCATGGGATAACCAAATGAGTGCTTCACAGTGGCTTTTGACAAGCAGAATAAAGGGAGAATAGGGAAGTAAAATCAGAAGTCCAGTCCCATGATGTAAATAACAACAACAACAACAACAACAACAACAACAACAACAACAACAATAATAATAATAATAATAATAATAATAATAATAATAATAATAATAATAATAACAGACAGGCACTTGGCCCTCAACACATAACTATTGTGACATAACAATAGTTGAAAAAAAAAAGGTTTGGTTCATTCATATTGCAATACCTGGTGATGCACGAATTGAAGACAAGCAGCAAGAAAAAAAATCACATAGTATTGAGATTTATAAATTGAAGTTGAGTGATTTTGGAAAAAGAAATTGTGTGTTATCCCAGTTGATTGGAGCCCTTGGAGCAATACCTAAAGGGCTACCTCGCTATTTGGAAATCCTGAATTTATCCGACTTGAATATCCTGATTTTACAAAAAACTACCCTACTTGGAACAGCTTATATCCTCCGATGCTACCTGAACAGTTCCTAGGTCCTTGGTTAAGACTCGAGCTATTGAGCTATCAACCAGCCCCAAAGAGGCTGCCTGGAGACCATGCTGCTTCGTCTCAATTGTGGTTGCTAGAACAAGTATTGCCTGCAAATTACTATAATGCACTAAAGGTAATCCTTGACTTATGACCAAATTGGGACCAGAATTTCTGTTTCTAGATGAGGTGGTTGTTAAATGAGTCATGGCCAATTTTATGACCTTCTTTGCCACAGTTGTTCAGCGATTCCCTGCGGTTGTTAAGTGAATCATGCAAGTACTAAGCAAACCATTGTTTTTGCTTGTTGGAAACAGGCTGGGAAGTTTGCAAATGGTGATCCCAGGAGGCTGGGATGCTACTGCAACCATCATAATTACATGCCAGTTGCCAGGCAACCACATGTGATCATGTGACCATGGGGATGCTGCAACAGTCATAAGTGTGAAAACTGGTTTTAAGTCACTTTTTTTTTCAGTGCTATACTAACTTCAAACAATCGCTAAATAAATGGCTGTAAGTGGGAGATATCCTGTACATCTCTTTTCCTTCCTATTTTATGTATCTTTCTGTAGGAGAGTACTTGGTTGTTTTGGCAACAGTAGAGTTTGGAAATATTTTGATACTGGCATCTTCTCCTCCCATATTTTCCTATCTTCCCCTGTGATTTTCCTACAAACCAAACTCTCACCTGTGATTTTGTGAAAATTCCAAGAAAGCATTTTAATTCGGATCTCACTTTAAAATATTATTTGCTTAGTTCCACCGTGCCGGGTAAGAAAAAGCTCTAACTTCTAATTATATCTGGATGTCTCCAGCCTCAGTAGTTTTATTTTGCTGATTGCCTTCTTAGATTTAATTTCCATTAGAATTATATTAATTTTGAATATTTTTTTTCTTTTTAAATCTACTTCGCCCATGATTTGAGGTGTTTTTTTTTTAAACCAAGAAATCTCATACTAGATTAATCTTGTGACTTGGAAATAATGACAATCCTACTGCTATCTCTTGCAACTAATAACTTGTTCGCCTTTGGTGTTAATTACTGGGGTTTTAATCCAGTTAGAAAGTTCCCCTGTAATTGAAATCCTTTCAAAATGCAATTTCTGGAAATGAGACAAAATGGTTTACAACAGTCTTAACATAATCTACCAAAGAACTTTACACTGTTCCCAACATTACATATAGAACACATGTTTTTAAAGACTTCAAATAATTTTCCAAGATTAGAGGAGCAGAAAATATAATTGTTCTTGTTGCTAAGTCATGTCTGACTCTTTGCAACCCCATGGATCACAAAACATCAGCTCCTCCCCATCCTCCAGTATTTCACATTCATTACATTGACGACACTATGAAACCATTTCATCCTCCGCCATCCCCTTCTCCTTTCACCTTCCATCTTCCCCAACATCAGGGTCTTCTCCAAGAAGTCTTCTCTTCTCATTTGGTGGCCAAACCATGTGAGCGTCAGCTTCAGTATCTGTCCTTCCAAAGAACAGTCAGGGCTGATTCCCTTTAGGATTGTTGTCCTTCTCCAGCAGCAGGTGCAGATGGCTGAGGTCTCGGAGAGCCAGGACTCAGATGAGGGGCCTGCATGTGATGCAGGGATGGGGTCAGGACCATCAGGGACTGGAATGATACCTTTGGAGATTGTGGAGGCTGGCAGCAGTGATGAAGAGGCCCCCGAGGAGCCTGTGCCCAGTGTGTATGCGCGCAGGGCTGTTCAAAGGAAAGAGCAACTGCAGCAGCATGGGCGACTCAGAAGTCAGGCTGAAAGATAATGGCTCCTCCCTGAGAAGATAAAAGCCAGCTGAGAAACTGCAGTTCTTTGCAGAAGGCAAATTAGTTTGATACTCAAGCCTGGTGGACATTTAGAATATCTGAGTTGGTGTTTGGAGACTCTTTGATTTATTGTTTAGGAACTTTATCTGTTGCTCATGGCAGCTTTGCAAAACTTGGCAAGGCTCTTTCTTGTTGGAGCTAATTAGTTGGAAGCAACCTTTTATATGTGAAGAAATAGGATTCGTGAATGAAACAGTAAAATGCTGTTACCTTTGTCTTGTGTTTGCTCTCTTGGAACCAGGTTTGGGTCAGAACAAGGATTGACTGATTTGATCTTCCTGAAGGCCAAAGGACTTTCAAGAGTCTTCCCCAACACCACAATTTAAAAGCATCAGTTCTTTGGCACTCAGCCTTCCTTATGGTCCAACTCTGACAACCTTACTTACTGCTAGGAAAACCATAGCTATGACTATATGGACCTTTGTCGGCAAGGTCATTCTCAGCTGTTTAATATGCTATCAAGTAAAAACAAGACCTGGAGCTGACTGCGGCTCAGATTGTGAGCTTTTTATTCCAAGACTTATTAAGAAAGTAGGGAAAACCATTAGGCCATTCAGGTATGACCTAATTCAATGGTCGTCAACCAGTGGGCCGGGGACCACTGGTGGTCCGCAAGAAAATTTTGGTGGTCTGCAGAGAAATGTCACCCCCAAAGCACCTCCTAGAGCAATTAACAAGGCTGTACTGCCCACATGGCTTGTGGGAACACAAGGGTTGCGTCACTTGCATTGTGAACAACACAAGGTAGTAAGGGGAGGTGGGAAAGGGTGGAGGGGGAAACTTGCTCCACTTGTCCCTCACCTGGCCACTGGGCTGCTTCTTTCTTCTTCTGCTTTTGGCTGCACACAAGGAAAGCAGCAAAAGTCTTTCTTTCTCTTCCCCAAACTCCACCAAAAATGAGTCTTTGGGACCCTGCAAGGCATCCTGCTCCAAGAGCAAAGATTCATTTCTGGCAGAGTTTGGGGGAGAGAATGGAAGACTTCTGCTGCTTCTGCTGCTTTCCTTGCACAAAGCCAAAAGTCTCTCTCTCTCTCTCCCATCAACATCAGCATGCCACCATCAGTCAAAATTCATACTAGTGGTCTGCAGGATTTAAAATTATGAGTTTGGTGGTCCCTGAGGTCCAAAAGATTGGCGACCCCTGTTTTAAATTGTATCCCTAGTGAAAACATAATAGATACTATATTTATCATGAAAGTAGATACCATATTTACCATAGTAGATACCAGATACCATGGAATATGTGCCTTGAGTCTTTTTAGGTCAGAAACATACCTACCATTGGTAATAAATCTAGAGAGTAACACATCCTCATTCACATGCATTTTGAGGTTAAATAGCAAAGAATGGAATTGCTGAAGGATTCTGCTCCTTTGAATGTCCTTAGAGATCAGCAGCTGATTATGCAAAAAAAGAAAGCCAACTTTCGGAGCGAAACTTTCCCAGATTCAAAGAAGGAATTTAACCCAGGTGGACTTCTAGGTCAGTGAGTAACCACAGTAGATTGGTTCCCTTTTATTTGTTGGTGCTCAAGGTAAGCCTCATGGATTTTCCTTCAGCTGTCATCTTTCTCTGAAGCCTAATCACCATGTTGAATGAGCCCGTTCATTAGCCCTGTCTTCCTGTCTCTGTGTTTGATCCAGGCAAATTTAAGGTTCAAGTGTGTTTCTTTGCCATTGCGTGTTGCTTGTACATTCCGCTACTTTAGCAAAATAAAACCAAACGGCTAAAAAAACAACCTTCTTTATGTTTTTGAAGAGATTTCCTTTTCCAGGCTGTGGTTTGGGACATTGCAGTTTGGTAACAGGAATAGCACTAAGCATCTTCAGACTGGCTTTCAGGTTCTGATCTTGAGGGGCCTTTGTTTTTCGACTTGATCAGGGCTCCCTAAACTTGGCAACTTCAAGACTTGTGGACTTCAATTCTGGGAGTTGAAGTCCACAAAGTTTCCAAGTTTGGAGACCTCTGGACTAGATGAAGGGAATATGGTTTCTGTCTTTTGGTTTTTCTCTTCCAACCCTGATCAAAGGGGAGTGCAGGTGGAAAAAGAAAGATGGACCCAAATACTAAAGGCCATCTTTGCTGGGTCACCCTGAGCAGTCTTCTTCTGCTGGAGCAGAGTCAGCAATAGAGAGGAGGAAAGGAAGATGATGTTGAATTTAAAAAATTCTCTTGAAGAAAGTATAGACAGAATATCATAAACAAAGACCAAAATTCCCCAGCTTGTTGAGCTGGGCTGCCAATTAGACCTCTTCCAGGAGTTGTAATCCCAGATGTTCTATGGATGGATGGATGGATGATTAAAATTCATTTTCTGCAAGATAATGTACTTTAATGGAACTCCTTTTCCATATACCAAAAATAATCTTTCTCACACACAAATACATACAACACAGCATACTATTATTTTTCCATTCTTCCAGCAGAAGCAGCAATCTAGAAACCAAACAAACCACAGCTGAGTACTCTTTTCCTTTCTTTTTCTTATTTTTTTTCTGTTTCTTTTTAGTCATTGTTAAATTTGCTTTGTTTATCCCCCTTTTTTTATCATACACAGATAATAAAGCATAATATGGTGGAAATATATAATAAAATATATAATAAAATAATCAGTTCAAGACATAAACCCTTACTGCACAACATTTCTGATGCAATCTGCAACAGTCTTTCAAAGTCATATTGACATTGATGAAAAAGCTAAATAATCTTATTGTCTATAAACATTAACATTTTAAATAGCAGAATAACAAGAGTTGGAAGGGACCTTGGAGGTCTTCTAGTCCAACCCTCTGCTTAGGCAGGAAACCCTACACCATTTCAGACAAATGGTAGTCCAATCTCTTCTTAAAGACTCCCAGTGTTGGAGCATTCATAACTTCTGGAGGCAAGTTGTTCCACTGGTTAACTGTTCTCACTGTCAGGAAAGCTCTCCTTAGTTCTAAGTTGCTTCTCTCCTGGATTAGTTTCCATCCGTTGCTTCTTGTCCTGCCTTCAGGTGCTTTGGAGAATAGATTGACACACACCCCCACTCCTCTTAGTTAATACTTATTTTTATCCTATCTTCAGCTATCTAAGTTACCTAAACAATAGATTATTACAAAGTCAATTCTTTACAAAGATAGTTGTACCAAAATTGTATAATGCATTATATATTTTTGTTTATTTTTCATACTTGGGTACTGTCCATCTCCAGATAACAGATAATCAGAGTTGGAAGGGATCTTGTAGGTCATCTAGTCCAATCCCTTGCCCAAGCGGGAGACCCTACACCATTTCTGACAAATGGCAGTCCAATCTCTTCTTGAAAGTCTCAAGTGATGGTGCTCCCACAACTTCCAAGGGCAAGCTGTTTCATCGGCTATTATTCTCACTGTCAAAAAGTTTCTCCTTATTTCCAGGTTAAATCTCTCCTTGTTCAGTTTCCATCCATTATTCCTTGTCTGGCCTACAGGAGCTTTAGAAAATAGCTTGACCTCTTCCTCCTCTCTGGGGCAGCCCCTCAAATATTGGGAGACTGCTATCCTGTCTCCCCTGGTCCTTCTCTTCCCTAGACTAGCCAAGCCCAGTTCCTACAACCATTCATCGTATGTTTGAGCCTCCAGTCCCCTAATCATCCTTGTTGCACTTCTCTGTACTCTTTCTCGAGTCTCAATTATATTTTTTATAATGTGGGGACCAAAACTGGATTCAGTCCCTTTCAGAGTGACTTTATAAGTTTTGCATATTTACATAATTAAAAATAAAAAAGGAGGAGGAGGCAGAGGAGGAGGAGGAGAAACATAGATAGCTGCACCAGGAGAGAAAAGGAAGAGAATATCACAATGATGATGAAACTGGATTTTGTAAAGGGAGGAGAACTGAACAGAAAGGAAAGAGACAGAAGTTTTCTTTGGGCTTTACACAAAGGGTTAAATTCACCAAGGAAACAGCCCCAAGAACAGATAGCTTTAAAGTCAGCCAAACGTTCATAGGATGAGATTAGGCACTATTTGAACATCGTTTGAACATCTCATTCATTACTTTACTTTTAACAAGTTCTTCAATTCTTATCACCCTTCCTTAATTCAGAAGAAATTATTTGAGGAAAAACCTGGCTTACTCTCTCATCAATATGGTAATTATGCTGATCTGTAAGAGAACTTAGCCCTCTTCACCAATTAATTCCTTAAATCCCACCTTGAACTTTCCTTTGGAAAATAAAATGGGATCAACAAAATGCAGGGCAGACAGATTCAAAACAAGCCAGTTGGGAATACCGAATATTGCTACATGAATTTAATATATCTTTAAACTTTCCCCAGAACCACAATTTCATTTCAGAGTAATCAGTGCAAATAGTAATATGCATTATTGTCTTGGGTGCGGACACCATAAGTGCTGTTGAAAGTAGGGTTGAGGTTGGTACACTGTTTGGATTGTTTATTTTGTAATTTTGTTTTAGTTTTGCTTGGTATTTTGGAAACATGTTTCATGTTTTGGTAAAAAAATTATGATGCTACTGAGTTAAATGAATGAATGGTGTTTACAGGTTTCATGGATTTTTCCCACATTCTCTTTGAAGTTCTTAAAAAATCTTTGTTTACTCACTCTTTTAACTGTGAGTCTGCTTAAAAATGTAATCTTCCACTAAATTCTTTCCTTTTCCACTGCTTTTGCTTTCACTTTGCTCATTCTGCATTAAAACGTATTAACGTTCTTATTTTCTCAAGCCAAACTTGGTCTCATAGGGCAATTTTGATTTAATGTCACATAATAAACCACAAAGGTAGATGTAGATATATTTGTAGGTTTGTTCAGAGCTCAACAGTCCATTTTGGCTCAGTTGTCTTTTACATTGTCTCCTTCCCTTGGGTAGTAGTCTGGTCTAGGATGTGGGAATAGAGCCAAACCAACATTCCCTCTTCCAAGAACCAAAATTTAGATGCTGGTAATGGCTTTATGGATCAAGTCTATGTCTCTGTGGGACTTAGATTAGTCTTGATGGGAATGAGGCTTTCCCTTTGATGCATTGGATGGTTAACCACTGAGGTCCTGCAAACCTGTCAGCTAAGATTCTCCACTGCATGGAAGCCCTGCTGTGTAAGGGAATTGAATTGAATTTGAGTGTCTTCTCCAAATTGCTGCCATCAGTCCAAAAACCCACCATCTTTACCTGAGGCCATTGATTCTTCCGAACAGTTGGGCTCACCTCAAATTGAATTAGCATGGAAAATGCACACTATGTGAAGAAGTCTTCCAGTTCACTGTGCAGCACCTGTAACATGTGACAGACAGTATAAAAGGATATTATAAGCTAGTGATAAGAAATAATCTTGTATGTCCAGTGGAAGACATTTAAGCCCTTTGCAGAATTTGTTGCCAAATATAACCAGGGCTACCAGCTTCTGCAGGTACTGGTTCATTTTTTGGAAACAAGCTGTAATCCTGCTACTTGCTGGGAGATAACCTTATTTGGACTCAATTGGACTCATATCTAAAAGTCATAGATAGGACTGAACTGTGCAAATTGCAATTTAGAGGAAGATTCTGCTAGAAACAGTTTTGGTGGAGGCTGTTTATCTGCCCGTTTTTAAAAGGTGCAGAGGATTAGAAGGACCAGCTTCTCTTTTATTATAGAAGAGGATGAGGGAGCATCTTTTCCCTCTTTTGCTCAAATGTTTTTTAACCAACAATAAATCTTTAAACAATACAGCTAAAGGACAAACAGAGATAGATGCAAGCATTTCATATTGACTCATCAGTATCTACATTACAATAGCACAGTTAAAATCAGCCTCAAAGATGAAGAGATAATTAAGAAGATACCAGACTATGCAGAAATTGATAGACTTACATTTAAAATTAAGCAGAAAGAAGACACAGAATATTTTCAAACATGGAACTTATTCCACCAGTGGTTGGAAAAAAGGGGTGGAGAGTAAGAACGGAATCTGTATTGCTAAAGGAAATTAAATACCCAGACAACACAATGTTTATTAAGAATTAAGAAATGTAATTAATTGAAAATTAATACAATTTATAATAAAAAATATTTGAGGCTGATTTTAACCATGTTACTGTAATGTAGGCACTGATAAGTCAATACAAAATGCTTGCATCTACCTCTGTTCATCTTTTGGCTGTTATTATTTAAATTATTAAAAGGGTCTAATTGTTTCAAATTAATTTTTATCCTTGTCTGATTCCTTTTTGAGAATCATCCATTGCTGCCTGCCATTTATTGGGACAAGGCAACCTGAAGGTGGGCGGAGGGTGATGGTATTGGGCAACATTGCATTGCACAAGGTACATGGAGGTAGCAGGACCCCTGCTCCCAATTCTGAAATGTTGGCAGTTTGTTTCTGGGGTGACAGATGTAGCTGGGCTCCTGAGATCAATGCAGCTGTACAACTACATGAGGAAAAAAAAATGGAAGGTGGGAGATTGGGTCTGTGAGTCACAAAGGATGATGCCTTTGAAAGAAAGTATGACTAAGAATCAGACTGGTCTCTGCAGGATCAACCAGTGCTTCCCAGTGGTAGTGGGGGATTGTGGGACTTGTAGGCTGCCCAGCTTAATATTGCAGAGGTTGGGAAACATTGGCCTAGTCCAGTGATGGCTAACCTTTTCAGCACCAAGTGCACAAAGCACACACCTGTGTGCATCCCCAAAATGCAACATGTGTGCACCCCATGCATGTACCCTGACCCCACATGTTCCCGTGAATGTGTTTGTGACCCCCTGTGCATGCATGCGAGACCCTTGTGCATGTGTGCACCCCGATGTGTTCCCCATTCCCTTGTGCATGTGCAGCAGAGACCCAAAGACCAGCTGGGCAGTGGGAAGCATGCACGCATGTGCAGCAGAGCTGAGCTGGGGTGACAGCTCATGTGCCCAGAGAGAAGATTCTTCTGGCATACTTCTGGCACACAGGCCTGTTGTGGTTGTCCAGAAGCCTGTGCAGATGGCAGAGGAATCAGAAAGTGGGGAAGAACAGGGACCAGTCCAGGAGTCTGAAGAGGACTCGGAGGAGGGTTCTGCATCTGATGCAAAGAGGGGCCAGGAACATGTGGGAGAGGGATGCTGACTCCAGAGCCTCCAGAGTCTGGTAGCAGTGAGGGAGAGGAACAAGGGGAGCCTATTCCCAGTGCATATGTGCGCAGAGCTGCTAGAAGGCAAGAGCAGCTAGAACAAAAGGGGGGACTCGGGAGGAAGGCTTGGAGGTGATTGCCCATCCCATAAGATTTAAAGGACAGGCAAAGGTGACAAAACGTTTGCAGGAAGCAAAGTCACTTGTTCGGTTCAAATTAATCTTTGAAGCTCTGTGTGGACTTTGTACTTTGGTTGGTTTTTTTATAGTTCATTTGGCACTTTAGTTGTTGGTAGCAATTCAAGGGAGAGAAAGGTGGGTATTCATCTCAAGGGACTGTTTGGGACTCATTACCAGCTGGGCATAAAAATAATTCCCACGTTGAAATAAAACAAGAGTTGTGCTCTTAATTAAATGTGTGCTTAATTACGGTCTCAGGAAGCCTTGGTCAGAACACTGCCACCAGTTCACCATCACGGACTTAGTCTATCGATGTAATAAAAATTAAAGAGCCAGAGGCATCAGATGGAAACAGAATAGGGCTCCAGATCCACAGAACAGTTGCATGACATCATGGAAAGGAATCACTGATACTCAATGTCTCATAGACACACAGAACTCATCTGCTTCTCCTGTTAATAGTAGTATTAATACTGTCATTAGAATAAAGGCAAGAGCAGCCAGGGTTGTATGAAACAATGCCTCAAAAGTAGCCCAGCTACTGACAGGTGGTCCTCGGCTTACAGCAGTCCGTTTAGTGACCGTTCTAAGTTACAGCAGGGACTTATGACTGTTTTTCACACTGATGACCGTTGCTGCATCCCCATGGTCCCACTATTTACATTCAGATGCTTGACAACTGACTCAGATTTATGATGGTGGCAGTGTCCTGCGGTCATGCAATCCACTTTTATGATCTTCTGAGAAACAAAGTCAATGGGGAAACCATATTCATGAACAACTGTGTGACTAATTTAGGAACTGCACTGATTCACTTAACTATGGTGAGAAAAGTCATTAAATGGGGCAAAACTCAAAACAAATTTCTCAGTTAACATAAATTTTGGGGCCAATTGTGGTTGTAAGTTCAGGACTACCTGTACTTACTTATTTATTTCCTTATTTATTTGAAAACATACAAAAAATGATTTCATTTTTCTTGCACAAGTTGTATCTCTTCTCAGTGTTCAAAAATTGGTGAATAGCACCTGATCAAAGATGGCAGCTGGCTTGGCTCTTATTTACCTAATTCTGGTCTTGTGTTGAATTTACTTGCTTGGACATGATTTGTTTCGAGTGTCTATCTTTCTCTAAAAATGTTTTAAACCCATTAGAGTTCTCCCCACAATTCAGGAATGGAATTGAGGAAGAGGGATATTTCAGAGCAAATGGAACCAAGAAATTGGATTCTTCCAAGATCCTAGAATACCTTTGGAAGAAAATGCTTTGCCATGCTGTAGTAGGAACTGCATGGTGCAGTCCAGTGATGGATAGATGAGCAAGGAAGGTTAATCTCTTTCCATTTTTCACCATTACATATTTCTTTCAACTGCTTTGTTTTCCTCCATTGTCTCCAGTGGCCAATTAATCTTGCATTGCTCCATTCCTACCAAAAAACTACTGCAGAAGCTCTTATTCTTCTCCACAAAGGTGAGGAGGGAGAGAGAGAGAGAGAGGGAGAAGAGCAACTACAAAAGCTACTTTGAAAAAAAATCCTGCTGGGAATTCACATTGTTTCATGATCTCTCTTTCTTTATTCCATCTGTCATCGCACTGATTTCTGAAAACTAACACAAAACTGACGAGTGGACTTAAATTCCAAGAACCTTTATCATGAAGATAGAGGGAACTTCAACAGAGGGAGAAAGGCTAAGTAAAATCAAATTCACTGCCTCATTCAGAGATTTGAGAGGATTCAGTTTCCCCATTTTGAATTAAATTTAATTCTCTTCCTCTCATCATAGCAAGACTTCTTTACCTTTGCTAAACAGTCCAAATTTGGAGGGAGAAAAAAAAAAGCCATTGTTTTAAATGGCTTAATCCATCAAATTCATAATCCATCAACTTCACTTGTCACTTTCTACACTTTTTATGTCGTCTTACAACTAAGTGCTGAAGTTTCACAGACTTGAAGGATTCCCCAGCCTTTAAATCAGGGGTGTCAAACTCGATTTCACTGAGGGCTGCATCAGGGTGGGTGGGTGCGGACAGGGTGGGCGTGGACAGCTCAACATCACTCATGTTGGGGGCACCTGTGGTGGCCTTGAGCGCTCTGCCTGTGAACATGGAACCCGGGTGGGCTGTCCGTGGTCCTCCCGAGCTCTGTTTTCACTGGAAGAGGGTTGCAGGAGGCCATCGCAGCTGAAAATGGTGCTCGGAAAGCCTCCAGGTGGTCCTTCCAAGCACCATTTTCATTGGCAGAGGAGCCACGGGCCAGTCCTTTGCTGTTTCCAAGGTGACTCAGTGGACCAGATCTAAGCACCCTATGGGCCAGATCCACCCCACAGGCCTTGTGTTTGACACTCCTGCTTTAAGTGATATAAAGGTAATCCTTAATTAGCAACTGTTCAGTGTTATGATGTGCCTTCCTGGGAGTCCCTATGACTGGTTCAGTAGTTCAGATGTCCGTCCCTCCCTGCATTATGTGGTTACATGTAAGTAAATGGCCTGCGTCTATGCCCTTTCCAGTCACCCACAGTCACGTGGCTGTGTTTTACGATGAGTTTTGCCCCAAAGCAGCATTTACTTCTGGTTGGTTTTTTTGGTAAAAACAATCCCATAGTGAGCCAGTGGCTTCTTTAACATCTCCATGGCATTTGCTTAATGACTATTGCAAAAATGGTTTTAAGATTGGGTCGATCCCACTTTACAATGACTGCCGGGCAGGCTCTCCATTATGGTCCTAAATTGAGGACTACCTGCCTCAGGAATTGCAAGGCAGAAGGGGGCGTGGCCACCTCAAAAAGGCAGAGAGAAAGGAATGAAAGTCCACTCCATGTTAATACTCGTGTATTGTCACCTCTGTTTAACTTTAGGACTTGTAGTGAGCCTTCTGTCCTATCCTGGAATAAAATAAACTTGATAAATAATGTTTATAAAGTGTATTCTATACTCTGCCGCAAACATTGAAACAGATCCATTAGTTTGGGGTTTTTGATCCATCAGGGATGGTCTTCTTTTGGGATTTTTTTTTTAACCTTCCAGATAAATCAACTCTCCTGGCGCTTCCTGGAGATCTCTCATCCTAATCAGGACGGATTCTGCTTGGCCCTTCAACCCCAGCAAACATCAATTGCAAGTTGCCACCTTGCTGGGTGATAAAATATAGAATGAATGAGTCAACATCCATTTGAAAGCATTTCCGAGCTTAATTTAGCTCAGGAGATGTTCTATGTAGAGATTTGTCACCTCTTTACTGTCTTTAAAAGGCAAGGGGAAAGGCAGGAAAAAGACAGTAGTCCTTTCCCAGGAGCCGTTTCAATATTGTGCCGTAATTCTCTGCTCATAACTGTAGAATCCATCCACAAAGGATCCACTTCAAGTTCTATTCCCAATCGTGAAAGCAAGCAAGAGCGTCACCCAGTTTGGCTTATTTTGTGAAAGTGACATTTGAAAACAACCAAGCAGCATGGATGCTGAAAAGGTTATTCTGGAGATAGTTGAGCATGTAAAAACTTCATCTTTGTTCAAGGTAGCTTGAAGGTTTTGTAAATTATTTTGCCTTTGTGCCTTCCCGAATATGTGCTTGTACAGAAATGATGTCCCTTTTCTTTCCTTTTGGTTTCTTTCTCTTGATTTGTTGTGTTGCATCGTGCAGAGGAAGCAAAAAAGAGTTGGAATTCTGGATAAAATACTTGATTAGCTACATTTGTGTTTGTCCTGACTTTGCATGGCACAATTATAAATAAGATGGGGAGGCTTAATCCGTTATGCTGCAGTGCAGAGTTTTACTGCAAAATGATATTTTTCAAGTTGGTTGGGAAGAAGTTTTCTGAAGGTTGTTCTTATCCCCCCGCCCCCCAAAAAAATACATAAATTGCCACCTGTATTTGACATGCATCCTAAGGCAGAGAATTTGTTGGCATGACCCTGCCATCGCGGAGAAAAACTTCACAATTAAAGGTTGGTACACCTGGTTGCCAGAGAGTAGAATTCATCATTGTTTATTTTTCTAACATGCTTTTGAAAGAGTGATTGACACCTGTGGATGATCCCCTTTTATACCACTCAGCAGGAGGTGAGGAAAAAGAAAAATGAGAAAAATGTTTTGAGTCTCTCCTGAAAGTGGAGCCTATTCATCATGTTCCTCTCCCAGCCATGTCCTGTTTTGTTCTCTGTACTTATTGGGGGGTGTAGATGAAAGCACCTGGAGGACCCTCATTTGTCAGCTGCAGATTTGTGTTTCGAAACAAAAGACTCAATGTTTTTTTTTGGGGGGGGGGCTCAGATTTGATGGACTCTAGACTGAGAGCTGTCAGAACTTGGGCTGTGGTTTGTAAAGATCTCCTTCTGATTTTGGGTGAGTAATGATTAAATAGGCCAGAGGGAAAAATAGTCCATAGGGATGGACAGGCTGGAAGTTAGATACTTAACTGATCAGATGAAACTAGGAAGTCTTCAGAGCTATTCAGATGAATAAGTTGCATAGACTTAGAAAATTGTTTTGGTGGAACTTTCTCCAAGATCCACAGTTTTGGCACTGGTACAGTATATGAGGTGAGCCAATCAAATTCAGGTTTGAAATCAGCTGATAGTATACAACTAGAGAATACCTTTCTTATTGGAAAAGACCTTGATGAGCCATGGTGGTACAGTGGTTAGAGTGCAGTATTGCAAGCTACTTCTGCTGACTGTTGGCCGCCTGCAATTTGGCAGATCAAATCCCACCAGGCTCAAGGTTGACTCAGCCTTCCATCCTTCCGAGGTGGGTAAAATAAGGACCTAGATTGTTGTGGGCAAAGAGACTGACTGTGTAAACCACTTAAGAAGGGCTGTAAAGCACTGTAAAGCGGTATATAAGTCTAAATGTTATTGCTAAGTTGGGAAAGATGGAAGGCAAAAAGGAGAAGGGCACAGCAGCAGGGGTGGTATTGTACCGGGTCGGACGGGTTTGGGCGAACCAGATGTTAAAGTTACATCTGGTTCACCAAACCAGTTTTTCAACCAACTGGCTGGCCCTTCCCACCCCACCCCACCCCTCCCCTCCCAGGGGTCTCCACATGGCCCATTTTTGACAGTGGTAAGTGCAGGAAGCCTCTGGACCCTTGGGAGGGCAAAAATGCCCTCCCCTGGCTCTGGAGGACCACCAGCAGTTGGAAACTGTTCTGTATAAAATGGTTTACTCCAAATCCTCTAATATGATTGGCCAGAAAAGCCGGCATGGGATTGGTTCACTAGGAACCAGTCCAAAAGAGCCGCCAAAAGGCGGCAAAGTCAAGCAACCATCATTGGCTACAAGCCGGCAGGCAAGCCGTATATAAAGGATGCCGCGGCTAGAGCCAAACTGTTCTGTTTCAAATAATTGTTTACAATAAAGACTTTTACTGTTGGAACCCGGTCTACCTCACCTTTTTCCGGACGGAACAGAAACAGTTCCAGTAGGCCACATCCACCATGGCCACGCACACCCAGCAACTGGGTAATGAACTGGTTGCTGGGATTTTTGAATCCCTCCCCTGGACAGCAGAGAGAGTTACATTGACACAGTGAATGTGAGTTTGGGTAGATTCTGGGAGGCAGTGGAGGTCAGCAGGGCCTGGTGTTATCCAAGCTTCTTGTCTAGCTACAAGTGAAGGAACCTCTATCTCAGTGGTGGCTAACCTTTTTGGGCTCCTGTGCCAAAAATTGTGTGCACGCTTGCATGCTCGCGCTCATGTGCCAGCACCCAGAAGGCAATGTGCATCCCCCTATGCCTCCTAGACATGCACACACAATCCCCACCCACCTACCCATCCCCACCATCCCCTTACTTGCACTGTGCCTCACAGCTGATTTTCGGCCTGTTTGAGACCTTTTTCAGCCTCCCAGAGGCTCGAGGAAGGCTTCAGCAGGCTTTTCAGGATGAAAACTAGGCCCGTTTTGTCACTTCTGGTATTTCCAGAAAAAACAGGCAGTAATGAAACGGGCCTAGTTTTTGTCCTGAAAAGCCTACCGAAGCCTGCAGAAGACTTCCTTCCTCAAACCTTTGTGAGGCCGAAAAAGGCCTCAAACTGGCCGGAAATCAGCTGTGAGGAGCATGTATGCACAGTAAGTTTGTCTGCAGCTCGCATGCCGGAACAAATGGCTCTGCTTGCCACCTGTGGCATGCGTGCCATAGGTTCGGCATCACGGCTCTATGTAATCAGCCAACCCAGCTCTGTAGCCTCACCAAGGAACTCCTATGGGCTCTTCTTGCTGTGCAGAAGATGTGATGGATGACCTCAAAGGTCATTTTGGGTGCTTTCTAGTTTTTATCATTTGCTTTTGTAAGAGCTGCACAGACGCTAGATTCACACACAGGCAGTGCTCGACTGATGGCAATTCACTGAATGACTGTTCAAAGCTACAACGGCACTGGAAAAAAAGTGACCTATGACCACTTTTCACACTTGTGACCGTCGCTCCATCCCCATGATCCTGTCATCAGAATTCAAACGTTTGGCAGCTGACTTGTATTTGTGATGGTTGCAGTGTCCCAGGGGGGTGGGGTCATGGGATCCCCTTTTGCAACCTTCTGACAAACAAATTCAATGAGGAAGCCAGATTAACTTAACAACTGCACTAATTCACTTAACATCTGTCACAAGAAAGGTTGTAAAATGAGTCAAAACTCACTTGAGAACTGTCTCACTTAGCAACATAAATTTGGGACTCAATTTTGGTTGTCCGTCGTGGACTACCTACACAATCTTTTTCATGTGATTAATACCGGGGTGGGGGGAGCTACAGAAACTTGCAAACTAGAAAAACATTACAGATACAGATGGAAGGGGCCTTATAGATCATCTAGTCTAACCCCCCTCCTTGCCCAAGCAGGAGACCTTACCCCCACGATGGCGAACTTTTACCACGTTGCATGCTAAAAGTGCGCACATGTGCACTTGCATGCCTGCAGCGATGATGCAATGCACGTGCGACTCCACCCTCCCCCTCTCACATACGTATGCAATTCCCTGCACACTGCATGTCTCTGCGCATGCACACACAACACCCCCACACGCCACATGCCCCGAGGCATGCACATGCATCTCCCAAATGCATGTCTCTCCCCATGCATGCACAGCAGATACCCGACAATCAGCTGGCTGGAGAGGGTGCATGCATGCGCAGTGGGGCTCTTCTGCGTACCACTTCTGGTACGCATGCCATAGGTTCACCATCACAGCCCTGCATCAAAAATGTTCCACTTGTGTTCCATTGGTTAATTGTTTGATTGTATTGAATATTGTTATTATTATTGTTATATTCTAGCTGTCACTTATTAGTGAGTACATTAAGCATAATTTGTTTAATCCTCTTTCTTTCTCAGTCTAACAGCTGGACTGCAGCCTCACTTAAGATATAAGGCTGGGATATTCTTGGTTGTCCAACTTTTGGAAACCAATTTTTTATTTCTTGGACTTCCAGCTTTTCTCAGAGCTGTGTTGGATATCTGCTGGTGCAAGGGGAAAAATTAATTGTATTTTATTATTTGAGTCAACCTCAGGGTTATTTTAGTTTGAAAGGTGGTGTTGAAAAGCCAATTAAATGGAGGAACTGGTGTTTTTGCCTTAGTTTGTGAAGGGCGTATAACTGGGAATTTAAGGAGAAAGGATATTCCGCTCTCTTGAGATATAATTTATGAGCCAATGCAAATTTTCCACCACACCACACTTCCTCCCTGATTCCCAGCTGATTTACTTGTTGAGAAGTGTGTGTATGTGTGTGTGTATTCATGAAAATTAAACAGAGATTCTGAGTGTATGGATAAACTAAAAAAAAGGTTGTCCACATTATATCACAATCAATAGTTTTCAGTGTTTCTCTGGATTCAAAACAGCCATTTGAAAATGCATCTGAGTGAATGGTTATATTGATTTGTCAGATTATTCTTTGTTAAAAATATTCTTCTTTAAATTAGACTACGTCACCTGGTGCATTAGAATAATTGAATAAAATGCAGTAAAATATCTTTTTAGGATCAGTCCCTGAAATAAATGGTCCTTGTTGAGGTGTTTCTATGCATCCACATTTGGCTTAAAATAAGATTTAGGCATCTCATCTTCACAGCAAAGTTTATAAATTAAAACATATGTTTGTGCATTTTTTCCAATTCATGCTGGTGTTTGTGGCCAGCTGTGACAACAAACATACACGAGCTGTGTGTGCAATGAGATTGTGATGCCAACTCTGCCGATATGCATCCTGGTGTCTTACATAGGAACAAACATTGTGGTGGTTTCATTGGGACAGTGTGATGTATATTTTATATCCCTTCTCCTGCTGTCTGCGAGGAACATAAATCCTTTCATTCCACACCATCCTGTCAGAGCTGAAGAAGCTTCTTGGATGAGAAGCGAAATATCTTCAAAGAAAAAAACAAGAAAGTCCAGTTCCCTTCGGAAAAAGCACCTTTGCAGATAACTCAGGAGTATATCTCAATATTTCAGCAGGGCTCCTAGACTCACTATCACAACCAGGTCTTGAGGGACTTCTGCAAAGTTAAGAGGGATAAGCCAGTCTCACTTCAGGAGAAGGGTATTCCATAAGGGAGGAACCACAGCAGAAAAAACTCACCACCAAGGACCTGCTGGATGAAACTCCCAAGTCAACAGGATTCATAAGATGCCTCTCTGGTGGATCTGGTGGGTTGGGAAGGGAAAAGTGGTTCCTCAAATAACTTGAAGGTCAACATTATCATCTGCCGCCGGGAAGGAGGGCCCACCTGTCAGGTTAGCCTGGGGCGCCCAGCGCAGCTGACAGGTGGGCCCTCCTTCCTGGCGGCAGAGCTCTCACCAAGGCAGCGAGCGCCTCCCTGCTGGACCCTCCGCTCATCCCACCAGGGCCGCGCCAGAGTGGTGCAGGCTGGGCAGAGCCGGGAAAGCGAGCCGCAGGTGCGTGCATGCTTCCTCCTGCCCCTCGTTCCCAAATCTCGCCCGGGCGAGTAGCGCTTTGCTTGCTGTGCAAAGCAATGGCTTCCTCACCTCTCAGCAAGCAGAAGGAACCGGCTTCAGCCTCCTGCTCCTCAGCCGCAGCACAGACGTTGACCTTGCAGGGAGAGAGAGAGCGAGAGCGGGAGAGATCATCTCAGGCGAGCGCCTTCCCTTGGAAGGCGGCGATGGGAGCACCTGAAGCCAAGTGTCTCCACAGGGCTCCGATTGCAGGGAGGAGCCCTGACTGGCTGCACGTGGCTGCACCAAACGCCACGGCATTCTTCTAACACCACGGTAGCAAGGGAGAAGGAAAAGGTCTCCCGAACCCCAAGCTGTCACCACCCACCCATCCGAGGATGCAAGGGGGGGAATTAAGTCACTCCCAAAAAGACGGCCTAGCTGTTTTTTCAGGGGTCAAAAAAAAATAAGGCCTGGCCTTATAATGTGAGAAACCCGGTACCTTTGAAGCAGAGGTATAACATGTTTCATTCTTCTGAAAACTAACCATGTCGCTCATTTTGTACCAGCTGAAGCTTCCAGATTCTGTTCAAGGGCAGCCCTGTTTAGAGCGCCCCACCTCTGCCTCCTTCAACTGGGTGTAAACACTGACTTTTTAAAGTAAAGATGTATACTTATTTACAACTGGATTAACAACCAAGTGTTCTCTAGATTAAGGATTTAGTGCTGGGTGTAAGAATCATTATATTGTTTTTATTTTAAAAAAAGCAATGGTGTAGAAATGGGGGGGGGAGGGGCAAACCAGGTGGAAAAACCAGAATTGTTGACTTGTTTCTGGCCTCATGCACAAACTGTTAGAAGCTATGTTAATTATCATAGGGGGGATTTTATAAAGCCAAACAAGGAAACATGCATTTTTATATTATATCATTCCAGGCTATTGTTTCAGTGCCCTCACAAAAAGCAAATCCTCATTGATGCTATTGAAAAAACAATGAGTCAAAGAGTCATGTCTCCAAACTAATGTGGGTTGCCTTTCACAAGAGGAATGCGTGCCTATTTTTAGCTGATTACAGAATTGTTCTGAAAAGGTGGTAGTTATCACTGCTGGCAACCAGACACAGCAATTGTTGCTCAGGAGCACCCACAATCTTTGAGATCTATTCTCTTCAGTTGGGATCCCCTATTCCTTAGACTGGACTTGCACCCCTTTCAAGAATCTGACCAACTAACTGTCAAGTGAAATGAGCGGGAGATAAGATAGGCATTCAAGGTGAGCTGGACTTAGATCTCTTGTGGGTGCGCAGGAACTTGTGACTTATGACACACTTGATCCCTCCTCCCTAGGGCTCAGCCTGATCATCTCCTTCATTTTGTTCTCACTACCCAGAATATTAATGTTTAGAAAACAAAGGTGGCAATCTCTGATCTTTAGAGGGGATAGGAATTGCATGGCATCAAAAATCTGGAAGAATGAAGAGTTGTATTAGGGAAAATCCTTCTGGTACCCATTCTACTTTCTAGCTTTTGCCAGCTGTGATCACTAAGGATTATCTTAAGGATGTCTTTATATGCTTATTTATCTTGATTTGCTTTTCTGGAGTGAGAGGGAAAATAGGACCATGACATAGTTCTAGAGTACTTCTAAATTGGGTCATAAGTATCTTGGGGGAGTGTGTCATGACTTCAAATGGTTGTGAAGTATGAATTACCTAGGTTCCTCTTCGGACATGGTTTGCTATCATGACAAACCATATTGTCAGCGTCTTTCCTTAAAATGTGGGGTCTGCCCAGAATGAAGACAACAGCCTAACCAATGCGATTCAGCATTATTAATGTATTGCTGTTATGTGTATATTCAACATTTAGGCATCTCTTGGAGGAATTGTGTTGTCAGGGTTGATACTCCAAGAAGCATTTCAGTTTCTATTAGTAAACAGACAGCCACTTAATTTTTCCCATACATATGCAAAATAAACTGCTTTGAACAATTCATTTTATCTCTCTTTCTTCAAATAAAGATAGCCCTACAGAAAAGAATAGAGGTAAACCCATCAGCAGGTGTGAGAAAGTGTTACTAAGGATGCCTAGGACATCTTGTATGATTGAAATTAGGAAAGCATCCCCTTCATATCCTGAAACAATTTATTTCCATTAATCCCGAGTCAGTCTCGATCTTTTAATGTTTTCCTTATGGCAAGAGTCAGCTCTAATGTTAAATATTGGCAAATCAAAATTATCTTTACTGGGTTTCTTTAAATAACATTTGCTTTGAAAGTTGAATCAGGAAGGTCTCTTGCATTTGGACAAAAAAAAAGCTGATTTGACTTTGGGAAGATTGAAGGATTTCTGGGCATATTTTTAATGTTTTTTTTATGCATCAATCACATTAAATGGTAGCTCCTCCTCTTCTTCCTTCACCACCACTAACAACAACAACAACAACAACCTATTGCTTTGGGTGAAGATAGACAATTGAATTCAATATTTATTGGGTGTTCTGACCAAGCTTCCGCAACTGTAATTATGCACATACTTATTTAAAAATAAGTCTTGTTTGATTGCAACGCTGGGAATTATTTTCATTCCCAGCCAGTAATGAATCTCAAACAGTCCCTTGAGATAAGCACCCACCTTTCTTTTCTGTGAAGTGCTGCCAATAACAGAAGTGTCAAATGAACTAGAAAAGAAACCAAGCGAAGTACAAAGCACCTCAAGAATGAATCTGAACCAAACGAACTACTTTGCTTCCTGCAAAGGTTTCATCATCTTTGCTTGTCCTTTATATCTTATGGGAGGGGCAATCACCTCCCAGCCTTACTCCCGAGTCACTCCTTCTGCTTCAACTGCTCTCACCTTCTATTAGCTCTGCACACACACACACACTGGGAACAGGCTCCCTTTGTTCCTCTGCCTCGCTGCTGCCAAACTCTGAAGGCTCTGGAGGCAGCACCCCACTCCCAGGTGGTCACAGCCCCATCTCTGCATCAAACACAGGACCTTCATCTGAGTCCTCTCCAGACTCCCGGACTGGTCCCTGTTCTTTCCCATGTCCGATTCCGCTGCCATCTGCACAGGCTGCCAGCAAACCACAACACTGGGATAGGTTGCTTTGTCATACTACCTAGAGTCCTGGACTCTAGGATGCAATGTGTTTGAACTACCTCTCAGCCAAGTCCTTCTTCAAAGATCCTTCTGTACTTTTTACAGTATCAGGCTAGATACTTTTGGTGAAGGTGAGATGACATCATTGGTTTAATTGATTTGCTGGGGCCTTCTAAGCCTCCAGCAAGCCTTCCCCTGCATTCTGAACCAGCTGCTTCTTATAGTTACAGTTACCACTGGAAGGTTGTCTTGTGTGAATTGAACATCTGTGTTCTAACAGGAAGCTTTGTTTTGCAATTGGAAGAGGTGATGATTAAATCTGAATGTATGTGCGCCTCACGATGATGACCTTTAGGGAACCTGAAATGCATTATTTTGATTCTCACTTACTTGGTTGAAATTGCTACCCACTCAAATACTGATCTCTTCCTTTCTAAATAAAGGTTGTTAGTATAGGAGGTGTAAAAGAGTTTGAAAGAACTAGAAACAACCTATTTAAATTGGTCCAATTTCAAGGAGGATTGCAAA
This sequence comes from Laticauda laticaudata, assembly GCA_004320025.1. Classification (NCBI taxonomy): domain Eukaryota; kingdom Metazoa; phylum Chordata; class Lepidosauria; order Squamata; family Elapidae; genus Laticauda; species Laticauda laticaudata. The sequence goes on from BHFT01010267.1 coordinate 58,372, forward strand.
GTTTTGATCTCCATCCATGGTTCTGAAATTATTGGTATGATGTATGGTTTACTGTTCCACTAATTTAGTTGATCCTGATTTATTCAATATCCAGTTCTTTACTACAGGGGTCTCCAAATTTGGCAAATTTAAGATTTGTGGATTTCCCCCCAGAATTCCCTGGCTGAGGAAGTCATGGCTGGCTGAGGAATTGTGGGAATTGAAGTCCACAAGTCTTACAGTTGCCACGTTTGGAGATCCCTGATTTAATATAATTTATGAACCCAAATTTTCTGTATTCTACCAAACAGACTATTGCATTAGAAGCGGCGGGGGGGGGGGGG